>ML682022.1:7771708-7897375 GCA_007922195.1 Podocnemis expansa | reverse complement strand
ATCTCCCATCTGGTCTTGGGAGGGTCTAGCCCATACACTGTGCAGATATTCCTGTACACAATGCCAGCTACTTGGTTATGCCATTCAGTGTATGCTGTTCCTGCCTGCATCTTACATCTTGCCACTGTGTTGGACTGTCTCTGAGGCCTCTCTGCATATTATAACACAATGCAGTATAATATACTAATATGACAATGTAATAAGGACGACACTCATATTAGTAATAATAGGATAGGCAGTGTTACCACTACCTATTTCCAGCACATTGTGGCGGGTGTTAACAGCTTGCCTTACTAAACAATGGAAGGTTCAAGTGCCTTCGGGCAGCACCATGCTGGCTTTAGTTCTACCCTGTACGGCGAATCTACTCCATACTTATGGCTAGCCCCGCTTAGCCACAGTGTCGATTTAGCATCTGTTTCTTCTTTCATACCAGTCAAGCGAAATACTCAGTCTTCATCCTGTCAGAGGGTGCAGCTCCTTGCCTTTCTGCATTGTTCCCCACCAGGCTGGGCCGAGGATAGTCTCCTAGGCCTTCCCTCTTCCTTCTCCTTACAATGTCACCCTTACTGCAGGACACTGAGTGGTCAGAATCACACTTTGACTCTAGGACTAGATCCCACTTGTGCTTTCCCTACTGAATGAGTGAAAGGGATGGCAACACCCTATGCTCGCCACTGGTGGCCTGCAAGAGTCAGGGTCCCTCTACCCCTTCACGGTTTGTGCCAACCAGTGATGGTGCCAGGATACCTACCTTCCTGGCCCCAACACTTCCCTGTCTATACTCTCACTGGTGCTCTTCCTGGTGACACAGTCCTCTATCAGACTGTAATGCCCTCTGATGGGTGTTCCTAAGTTGCCTTGTCCTCATGCTTTGACTGGTGCTCAGACAAGCTGGAACCCTTGGTTACTAACCCTAGGTTAGTTCTGGCTGTCTCAGGCTGGTCTGGACAGGCCTTCGGTCCTTAGGTCAGTTTAGGCCTCCCACGGATCCTCTTGCTGGACAAGCTTCCCATGGTGAAGACGTGCTGTGCTGAGGGCAGAAAAGCCAACTCCTCCTGCCACCCATCGGCATGGCTAGCAGTCACCTATTACTGAATGTATCCGAGCAGCACTCAAACAAGAACAGTGGGTTATTACCAGTAACCGTCCTCCTTCGAGATGAGCTGCTCAGATTCATTCATTCATTCACCCCTCCCGCCAGACCCACATCCGGAGTTGGCAGTTTTTAGGAACTGAGGAGGGGCCGGGTGGCAGTCATTTATACAGGCACGAGGTGTGGTAGCCACCAGCCCTCTTCTGACAAGCTAGGGCAAAAGTTTTCGACCAATCGCGTGCTGTGGCATGGATACACCTATTACCGAATGAATCCGAGCAGCCCATCTCAAAGGAGGACGGTTACTGGTAAGTAACCCACTGCTCTTCAGGTCTGAGGGAAGAAATCAGAGTAGCTCGGCTAAATCCAATTTGGGACAGATAATGCGAGTGGTCATTCTTCAGTGATAAACAGAATGCTGAAACTTACTAACATTGCTAGACAAAGAGGCTGCTGGCGCTCACTTCAGAAAACACTTGTGTGCAATTCCAAAACCAGCTACCACATCAGTGAACAGGTTCACAGGAGAGCCTAAATGATACACAGAGGTCAATTCCCATCTTACTAGAGGCCCTTGAACTGCACTACACATTCAGCGAACGAAGTTCATAAATCTTGAAGTACATTCTTTCTGCAAAATGGAAGCAAGTCCTAATGGATCCTCTCCACACTGTAAGGGCCTGATTCTCAGATTTCACTAAGTGTTGCATCAGTCCGTAAGGGTCTATCTACACAGCAACTAGATATCTCCAGCTGGCCCATACCAGCCTACTTGGATTGCAGGGTTGTTTCCCTACTGTGTGGTCTGGGCTTAGGGTGGAGCCGAGGCTCTTGGACCCTGGGAAGTGGGAGGGTCCCAGAGACTGGGCTACAGCTCAGCCCCAGAAGTCTATACAGCAATGAAACAACCCCACAGCCTGAGCCCTGTGGGTCCAAGTCAGGTGGTATGAGACTGTAATGGGTTTCTCTTTATTATGTAGACACACAACAAGAGATGTGTTAGTTCTCCCTACCAGGTGGCTCTTTGAAAACCACTAATCAACTTACCATAAGGCTCTGAGGCTTCATGGGGAGCTAACACCAGAACTATTATTCTACTTGAAATGGAAGAGAGACCTTTGTTTTACCTGGAAGAATGGCAGTTAGTTTCTCTTGACACGAAGCAGGATGTGGAATTTCCATTCTGATACAACGTCAATGTTAGTTCCTGCCTGCACCGCCCTCTATGGACATATTCGTGGTGTAAATTCAGACTTTCTAAAATATACACCCAAGATTTGTATCTCTGAGGCAGCATGTAAACTAACCACCCTGGCCCTCTCCTCCACTTGACGAACAAGAGACCAGGATTGCCACCCAGGTCTCCCACATGTGTGCACCTAGAACCATGGCCACTAGTCTCAGAACTCTTGCCGTCCCTGAGGGCTTCAAGCATAGGACCTCAAGACTGCAACCTGGGGTCCAAACAGCTGCATGAAAATGCCACACACTGAGGTAAAAGAGCACTGGGCCTAGGGTGAGTTCTTTCTTTTTGCCCCATCTTCACTTTTAATTAAAAAGAAAAAGTGGAACTAGAAGTGAAATATAAAGTCCCTGGAAAAGGTAAGCTCATCTCTGGGAAGATTTATAAAATGACCTGTGAAAAATGAAAGGGTGCAACTTTCAGTGATGACATCTGACCAGCATCTTGGAAACATTTCCTTTGTTGTATCTGCCAGAGCTAGAGCTTGAGCTATCTATTATGTCAGCCCTCAGTAGCCTTCAGCTCCTTTCCAGCTTTAGAGAACACCTTGTAACTGTCAGAGGCCATTCTGTAAATCCTAAGAAAACTATTCCCAGAAACAATGATGCAAGAAGGAGAAAAAAAAATAGCAAATCAGATTATTTGTAAGAACACTGTATATTTTTTTTACATTGGTAGGTTTACTTTCAAAAAGTCACCAATAGGAAAAGGTGATGGCTAAGTTCCCAAATGCAAATTTAGCAGGGCGCACAAAGAAGAACCTAAAGCCTTCTAAAGAGCTTTGATCTTCAGCAAGACTCACTTCCACAATATTTTTTTTTTTTTTAAACCTCAGTTCCACACTATCTGAGCTGGCTGAATTCACCACACTATTTACAAAATGTAACCGGGGGGACATGTAGACTTTTATTATGTCATTTTCAAGATACCAATATAATTTTCTCCAATCCTGACTACTCCCCTATTGTGCTTAAAAAGTTCCCCACAGAATATCAGTTTGTTGGTATGTTTCTTTTGGCAGAAGTTCAACACGTCACCCATACTGCAATACAAGCTCTATGAGATGAACCACGTGCTACCCTGAATACTCCTCTTTAAATCTCAGAGTAGATAAAGCATCAGATGACTGGTGGATTAAACTGGTTCTTTTTTGGGGTAAATTGTGTGTGGTCTTTTAAGTAATTCAACCCCCCTCTCAGTAATTTTAGTACTTTTTTTTTTTTTTTTTTTTAAGTTCTCAACATTAGTTTAAGACTACTGACTTGTAGGTAAAAAGGAATTATCATAACAGATCAAAGCAAAGGTCTATTTTGCCCAAGGAATCATGTCTGCCAGTGGCCCCTGATTTTAAAACCAAAAGGGACCATACGATTATTTAGACAGACCTCATGAATAACGCCGGCCAGGAGGTCTCGGTCATTAATTCCTTCATGAAGCCTCTGTCTTCCCCAGAGAATTATACCAAAAATACCCAAGAGTAAACCATTACAGAAAACTGAGTAAACATCAGCACAAGAAAGAAGACCAAGTGTCAGAAAACTAGAATAAAAGGAAAAAACAGGTACACAGAAACTAAAATTCAAGAAAAGGCAACTCCCAAAATGAGTTTCTACAATGTCCACGACGAGGCTTAATTCTGAGCCACCAAAAGCCTTCTTTTCTTGAAGCACATCTTCTTTACCCAATGAATCCGATCAAGAAGTGAAATGTGAAAGCTATCAAAGTTATGGCACAAACCAACAGCCACAAGAAATTCTAAGTGAAGTCTGTCACTCTTATTGAATGTTAGGCCACTAGGGAAGCAGAAGTGCAGTTTGTCTTTCTAATTTGCTTCAAAAGCTGCAAGTTCAGTTATACAAGAGGAGTGCTTGGAGGCTAATTTTATTCTCCTCTGAGCTCCCTGGACATCACTATCTTAAGCTATCAGTTTCCATAAATCCTAGTGTCTTGGAAGATGTATGGCTCGATTCTGCATGGAATGTGCTATCCTTTTTGAAGTCTTACATCCAGCTTTGTTTACTACTGAAGCACTGAAACATTATTAAGCGTTAACTGGTCTATTATCAAAACGTGCCTGTTCCTTATCAGAAGCCCCCTTTGTCACTGGCTTCCGTCACACCTTGTATCTGATTAACACGCTATAGGATAACAGAGCTACACAGATCTGTTTTGTGTTCCATCAAGCTGATGGAAAACAGATTTCTCCTTTTCACTTTATTGTGCCTGCCTTTTAATTAGGTCAGTAAAATGGTTCATTTAATATGTTCCCTGTACCAAAGTAAAGCTGTTGTACAGTAAGTTGAATCCTTGTTAAGGTTTGGATTGCAGCTCGACAATGATATACTGCATTGACTGTTGCCTAAATGTCCACTAGCTGCAACAAGATGCATAGCCTATAAGAACAATCAGATTAACAATGCACCAGTAATTGCTTAGCAGTGTAGAGTTTTTCTGGTAAATTATCTTTAGTGGCGCTTCTGCCCTAATACAAGTTGCCTCCAGCACAAGGTGGGCTACATCATGCCCTTGTTTACAGCTGAATAACCATCAATGATTTCAATGGGATTGTATGCTGATAGAAACCAGCTTCTGCCATGCCCTGTAATATAAAAATCAGTGTGATGAGCAAGAAATGTAAATGTAACATTGAAAAGGATGCATCCGTTACAACTTTGAGCACAAGCTATCTCCCATCCTTCCTCAACTGCTTTCTGATGGTCTCCAAAATGATCCTCTAAGATGGTCCCCGGCAGACTGAAACTGCCACAATAAAGATTTCCAAAACAAAAGGCAAGAGTCCTGTATATACAGACTCAATAAAAAGAAACTGTGCAGAAAAATAATATCGCAAGCAAAAAACTGCTGTTGAAACAGTCACAGGAACCAACTCAAAGGGATAAATGTTGCAGTAACTTTTGCCCTGTTTTGTTTTGTCATTTGCTCATCAAGAAAAACTAAAGCAATCAGCCCTTTAGAAACTAGCCATAAGAACGATAGTTAAGCTTGTCTTGGAGTTTCTGTTCTAAACCCCCATTTTTAGTCAAACACAACTTACCGAAACATTCAGCTTTCCTAACTGGATCTCCACCCCAAGACGGGTGAGACTGTGTGTTGTCTAATCATGTATACATACAAACAGAGTTCAAGTAGAACGGATCAGCTGAATTCGTTAGAAGGAAAGAGAAAATCAAAACTGCTTCTTCATCATGAAATGTGTCAGGATAAATTCGGGAGGGGGGGCAGTTGCTATTCACAGGGCTGCATGTGTATGTAAAAACAGAGGTCATTCACTAAAGAATCTAGGTGGCTTGACCTGCCGTCCTTACTCGCTTGCTAGTAGATGAATGGATGTACTCTGATTGAACCTGATGGTAATGCTAAACCAGTGGTTCTCAACCACTGTGTTGCAACACGTTACTGTGTCACCACGCAGTAGTAAGTATATCACAGAAAGCCAAGGAGATGGCTGGATTTGGCCTGGGGTGGATGGTTTAGTGTGTCCTGTAGGGTTGTGATATGCTGCCAAGTGTGTCACGACCTGCAAAAGCTTGAGAACCACAGTGCTGAACACAGCTCTCAGGCCATCCTTGTAAGTTGCTTCCACTGCTCCATTCTGATTCCACAGATACTCTAGGCCAGTGGTTCCCAACCTGGGGTCTAGGGACCCCTGGGGGTCCGCAGAGCCTCTACCTACCGGGGCCAGAATCCAGCTGCAGCCTTGATGCTCCCCGCCAGGGCTGCCTCTCCCTGCCCATGGCCAGATCCTGGCAGGGGGATGGGGCCACAGCGGCTCCCAGGGAGGGCAAGGGCACGGGAGCCATAGCCGCCATGGCTTGGCTCCCCAGCGGCACAGGTCATGGTGCTAGTGGCGCCGCCAGAGTGGTGTGGGCCAGAGTCTGCCTGCGTGGGCCAGATTACATAATCTGCCGGAGGCCTGCAAAAAATCTCTTTTTTTGGTTAAAAAGGGCTCCCCAGCCTGAAGAACGTTGGGAATCACTGCTCTAGGCTTTGGAGTTATTGTGTGGTGGTTGTGGTGCTGCACTGCTGTGTGTCTGGGTGTGCATATGTTGGGAGAGTTGTGTTGATTTGTGTGGATAGTAGCTGGCTGCACTAGTGTAGCAGCTGGGCCAAGTAATTCACCATTTGTGCAATTATCCTCTATAGCCAGTGAAACTGTTGCATGCAAATAAGCTGTAAAAGGGAAAATAAACAGAGTCTGGTGGCACTTTTAAAGACTAACAAAGTTATTGCATGAGCCTTCATGGGAAAGAATCACACTTTGTCAAACACCTGAAGTGTAATTCTGTCCCATGAAAGCTCATGCGATAAATAACTTTGTTAGTCTTTTAAAGTGCCACCAGACTCCTTGTTTGTTTTGCTGGACTAGATTAACACAGCTACCTCTTTGAAGCTGGTAAAGGGGGTAACTGAGTCACTTCTGATATCACAATGGTTTAGGACTGTTGCATAGCATAGATGCATGCTTTACTGTAGCTGTAACCTCAGATGGCGGTAATTCATAAGGGCAAAATGGCTGAGAACTTAAAAACTGGATGAAAACAGATCACACAACTCGGTCACTGTTCAGAAGATCACCAGACTGAATCGAGAGAGTTCTCAACCAGGCCTATACTTGTTGCTTCACACTTTCTCAGTCATTTTAGGCTTCTGAGTGGCACAAAAAGACATTCTTGGAGTCATCTTATGTAGACTGAGAAGTAGGGGCACTGGGGCTGCTGCAGAGACCAAACAAAATGGCTGAGCGGGTTACAGCAAAGAGATGAGGACATGTTAACTGATGGCATGAGGGTACCCCAATCTCTTTTCCAATGCCCCCTCCTTCCCTTGTTACATAGCCGACCAGCTAAATCCAGCTGTGGATCATCAGGGTGGTTGCAAATCTAACAAAGGACCAGTGATAAAATTGGTTCCAAAAGTACAGCTCTTGGTGTCACTCTTCAAGATAGTCTAACCATCCTTCTTCCCATTTCCTGGCATATAGGAGGGAGACAGCCAGGGAGAAGAGCACACGGACTGGCTTGATAAGCGAAGGCAGGAATTCCCTTCCTGGATCCAATACTGACTCCTGCACTGAAGGAGGAGGCCAAGCTGGAACTAAAACTGCTCGTACTTAATCTCCCATGAAGGTAAACTCTCATTCGGAGCATAGTCCTCACCGGATCCCTATAGCCTGGTCCCCAGTGAGATCTGAATAATCTCTTTGAACAATGAGAATGTTTCTTTTTCTTCTTCTTGTGTGGCTCAGACTCCAAATCCCAAAGGACTTTGGAACCATTCCTGAGGCTTCTTACAACCACTTGGGATCTAATAAAGTGGATTGGCCCTGGGTTCAAACAAAGTGGTTCAGGAAACTGACTGAAGTGGAAGAGAAAGAACTGACTGGACCACAACATGGACCCTAACACTATACTAGCTTAATTTACCCCACAAAGCTGAAAGTAACAAAGAAAAAATAAGATAAGAGTTTAGCTCTACAGCAAATCCAAATACAGTGAGGAAGAGAAAAGGAGGAGGAGCCTGACAGTTCAGAGACTGCTCTCTTTAGCGATGGAAAGGGAACTGTAATGGGCCTGAGTCCCACTGTCCTTCAGACAACACTAACCTGTTTGAGGCTATGAGCAAGCAGGCATGTGATGCCAGCTGTCATTGCTTTCCAAAGCTTCCAATACAGGTGTCAAGACTGGATGAGCTCTCATCAGTGAGTAGCTAAAAAAGTCAACGCTCAACAGAAAACTAGTATATATTAAATTGAATCTAACTGACTGTATTATACATGCAGCTGATCTCAGTCCCTGACCCAAAACAGCCAATGTATGTCCAGATTAGGGGGTTAATAAATTAGCTCTCTCACACCAGGACTCAGCACCACATCCAGAAAAATGAGGCTATTCAAGAACAGCCAGAAACTAATTTTCTCCTGTTGCTGAAACAAGACAGCATGCATGACTCCATGGTACATACCGTACTAAAGCAACACATCTGTTTCAGTTCATCAATGGCGGAATCAAGCCAAGCTGTATTAAACAAATCATCACTGGTGTAACATTTCTATAATTTCTGTGACAATTACTTTAGAGCAGAAAGCCTATTTCCCCCCAAGGCTTTCAAGGCATCTAATTTTCCTCAATGTTGTTTCAATCACATTATTTGCAGCTTCTTGATAACTTAAAAGCCCATTTGTGTCCTTAAAAAGAAATTACTTTCAAGTATCAGAAACCTCCCTCCCCACATTTATTTTTGATTTCTTATCATAGAAACTTGCTTATTTTAATACATGGGGCAAGAGTCCACAAAATTACCTTTTAATCTTTTTTTTTTTTTTTTTTTTTATGAATTTAGTACTGGTGAAGAGGGCTGGTCCAACAATCCTGGAGACCAAAATCTACTAATGGCTACACAGTCTGGCAGTACACGCACATCGCATAATCAAGCATGTCTCAATGCTCATCTGGATGGGTAGCTTTAGGGGCTGCTTGACCACAGCCTCTAATCTAGGCAGCACATCCCACCAGGACCCCTGAGGTTCTCCAGCCTCATTGCTGCTATTCTTCTTTCAGGAGTTTAAGATGTTCCTCCACCTGATCGGATGCTCATTAGTTCAGGCCTTGGCTGAAGTCCACTTTCTGGACCTGAGAAAAGCTGGCACCCATCTCATAGCACTGCAATGATGCCATCATGTGGTGGTTCCTCTGGACCCTCTTGATGCTTGGTTCTCTGTCACCCAAACTCTCAAGGAAAATAAGGCTCAGTGGGTTTCACCTTCTCTGTATTGGCACTAGGGAGGACAATTCCGGCAGAGTATCTAACAGCACTTCCAGCTAGCAAAGTAGTAAGTGTCTAAGAAAAAGAGGCACAGACCTTGCCCAATATACCAGTAAGATCAATTCCTCCCTATGTGCCAAGTTTCTGACAACAGCAGGCAAGGGAAGCTAGGGATAAGTTCTCTGCCATCTTAAAATTCCCAGGGCTACTGTGACTTTCCCACAACCTCATCATCACCAGCTCATCTTGCCACTGTAATTCCTCCTCCGGATCCAAGGCATCCTTCAGCACTGCCAGCATACAAAGCCATCACTCTCCCATCCAGGGCCATAACTAGGGTGGGGTGAACGGCTCCATTTCATTGCTCGATTTGAGGGCACGTTCTGCACTGCTTGATCCGGGTATGCCCTGGGCACCAAAATACCTTGTTCTGGTGCTGTTCCCATCTGCCTTCACAGCACTCCTTTTCTCTCCCTCAGCATTTCAGAGGGATCACAGATAAAGATGTGAAGTATCATCAACAACATTAAAATAAAATCCACAGAACATGCAGTTGTATTTTCTTGCAACTCGTTCCTTTTGTCTCTTTATTCCCCTCACCTTCCACCAGCACACACACACTATCACCCTGCCAATGTTAACTGAGGGAAAAGAAGAGATTTTTCTCTATACTGTCACAAATCTTCTCTGGCTGCCCTGAACCACTGGAACTGTGCTCTCAGGAACATGGGAAGGCATATTCTGGGATGCAAGTCTCCTCTTAAATTCCTCAGAGTGGAGGAAGGGATTTCTGGGTCATCAGCCCTGGGGCTAGTACGTACGTGCTCCTTGAAGTTTACAGGCTAATGCTTTTCTCAGATGTGCGTTGAACATTCAATAGGACAAGGCTCCCATGGCTTCCCTTGTGAGATTTACACTGCAGCCTAGATATCACCAGAAAGAATCTCACTAGTAGGATCTTTTTCTTTATCTAGTCAGCCTTGATTTTTCCTTTCTTAATCATCACCTTTATTATACCTCCCCTCCATTACCCTAAACAATTCCTTCCCTTCCCCAGTAATGCCATACAGAGTTGTGCTATGTACCTTTGAACTCTGAAAAGGATTCTGGAAATGTTGACAACACAAAGGAAAGCAAAAAAACCCAAAAGGACTCTACGTCATTCTTTGGTGACTTAGAAAATTCTGATCTTCTTTTCTTTGATGAGCTAGAAAATTCAGCATGAAATCACAGTTATCTGGCAATAATATTAGAACATGAACTGACTGGAACAGTATAATGGAGAGTCAGTCCGTAGCATTCCAAATACATTTTGCTAAATCAGAATATTGACATAAGAGGGGTCCAAGACTGGATGCCATGGCTGTGGAGCTGCTAAGTAATACTCTAATACTGAGATGTGCCAATCTAATGAACACGGTATGTGACCTGGTCAATGAATGGAAACTACTGTATATTGGAATATAAAATTTTCCTGTACAACTGCACCAGTCTAGCTTAATTGGAGGCTAGGCAAAGAACAAAGAGGAAGACAAAAAAGATGACAGAAAAGAACATCTGAGCACAGACTTGAATAACAACGAACAAAGCTATGAGCTTCAATGATCCTACCTCCTGTCTCCAACAAGTTGCAAGCCTTGTTCTGCCAGCACTGGAAACCCCCAGAGCTGTAACAAGACAAGTGATCTCGTCCTGAGGAAAGGAGATGGGTGATGAAAAAAGACTAAGCAGCAGATGCCTCCCATGAAGGCAGAGGAGAGAAATGGCTTGTGTGTTAAAGGGAACACACCATGCCAGTCAGACCCTAGAGGTCCAAGGATGCGTGGCTTCTACAAGAGCTTAGCTCTATCAGGATCCCCACATAGAAGGACAGTTGAACACCTACACTAGATGTGTCTAATCTCTTTTATTTCTAACTGCTTTTGTTCTAAAAAAAAATGATATTTTGCTTTACAAAGGCTGTCCAGTCATTGTGTACTGTCATTGCTCCTAGACAGAGCAGAACTGCAAGGTCTGAACTGAAGTCAGGCCTCCTGAGGTCATATATGGGACTGCAGCCAGGGCCCAGTCTGTGAATAAGAAAATCACCAATTCCATCCCATGAACAAAGAGGCAGACCACTCACACACAATCTGCTAGATAACTGCAATACGGTGCATAATGATGCATGACCTATTTTCAGTGTTTAACAGTTAAGCAAAAAGGCTAACTCTAGCCAACTGAACAAGACTTTTGCTTTTGGGATTGACATAGAAGCCTTACTATCCCCACCACTTTCTTTCTAAACCAACATTTTTTAAAGTCTGACATGTATTGTAGAAGAAGCTGATTCATGAGTGTGCGCTGTTACTTTTCCAATATTCACTGTGCTTTGATTTGCTGTAATATCACCAACTATATAAAAGATACTGTTCCTAATGTCCATTTTACTTCAACCTTTATTAAAGATTCCCTAGCTAAAGTAATCTTAGCAAGGCTTCCGCCAAAATGGCCTTGGATATTCTGAGAGGTCTGGAATGCAAGGAAAAAAATATGTCAAACAATGTAGACCGATTGGCATATGTTGCAGGGCAGCAGAACAACAATTATCTTATTTGGAACACCTTGTACAAACAGTCTCTCACATTTTCCTCCACTCTTAAGTAATCTTCAGAAATGCAAGACCAGAAACATTTTGATATTATAGAACCTTTCTTAGTAGCCAAAACATCTTCCCCTGCAAAAACACAATGCTCCCACTGGGGTTCTGTCTTGCTAAACCAGCATTTTTTTTTCTTGGTGGATTAGCTCATGAGCATCACACACACCAGGATTGAGGTGAAATCCTGCCTCTATTGAAATGTGATGGCAAAACTCCCACAGACTTCAACAGAGCCAGGATTTCATACCATATCTCTGCATAAAGCATAAGCAAAGCCTATAAAAAAAGAGATAAAGTATTCCAATATACTACAAAAATGTACGTACATATAAAACAACATTACTACTATTTTGCACTTCTCTAGAACAGTGCTTTTCAAACTTTTTTTCAGGACCCAGTTGAAAAAAATATCATTTATGCTTGCAACCCAACAATTACATCTTTGAGCATTGCATTCCAGTCTTTCAGTAGCAACAGCAGTGGGTGCCACAACCCAGTACCGGAGGGTCTGTGACCCAGTACTGGGTCCTGACCTATGGTTTGAAAACCACTGCTCTAGAGAATGTTTTAGCCAATAAGCATTGCTCATAGTTATTACACAGAAAAAAAAAAGAAAATATATTAGTACTGCATACATGTGACTCAAATTCTAGCTCTACAACAAATTTTAAGAGCAAACAAGTTTCTGAGGTATATAGTTTTCCGCTTAAGACAACAGCATGAGGAAACAAGAAAGTCCTGCTAAAACAGGAGAACAGTCATACCAGATTTTCAAAACTACTCTCCGAATTCACAGGTCAGTTCTGTTGAGCTATAACAATTAATTTTCCATGATCGTCATTTTACATTCAAATAGCACCATTCATCCAGTGGATCTCAAAGTTTGCTACAAAGAGGAATTGCTTCACCCACCACAGAAGTGCACATGCTTCCCAAGTGAATGCAACTACTGAATCCATCAGAATTTGCCAAGAAGAATTTAGGAAGGTGAAAAGTAATTTCCTGAAAAGGAATATGGTCACAATACTACTGTGCTTAATCTAAGGCAGAGACATTTTAATAATCACAAGTAGCAAGGATTTCTGTTTATTTTCACTAGAAAAACAGAACCTCCTACAGCACAGTCCCCAACATCATCATGCTGCAGACACTGGCTCAGTTATTGGCTTGAGTGGAATAACCCCACCTGAGTTGCCAACATTTCCTGGAGAAACCTAGGTTTTCTCTGGAGGTGCTCCGTATCCAGCACTGACCACACTCATAGTTGTCCAGTTTGTGAGATCTAATGAGGTGGAATGGCTGCAGACCTTTGTACTAAATATTTATGATCAAATCATAAACTGTAAAGTAATCAAAAGTGACATGAAAGAACTTATCCACAAATCCCACTTTAATAATTGGACAGAACCAACAGTGGAGCTTAATGTGGCAAACACTGCCTTGTGAACTTACCTTGTAAGACAGTAGATAGAGAAAAGATCCCTGAATAAGTAGATATAACAGAGCGAAAAAGCTGTTGGGTAACGATAATATACTGAAAAACTACTGACCAAATATGGCCTCACACACTTCAAAGTGGTGCTAAATAAAGAATGACTGGATTTTAAAATGTTTATAGTACATTATAAACCAGCACTGGATTTTAAGAATTTATGTGTGGTTTGAAAGGGAAAATTTAGACACAGATTGTTATAACTAAATTAATTGTTTTCCCATGCAAACGCAATCTCTTTTCAAGTAATAAAAAGGTGGGCCTGCAAACAAATTTTCACATAGTATGCCAGTGTTCACTAATACTCTTTCAGAATACAAGCATGTCACATTCAAACAGACTCTTAAAATGCACAAAGGAACTCAACTTACTGCTATAATATCCAGGGTGTTGTCACAGACTTTGCGGATCTCAGCATTTTTGTCATGCATCAGGTCTATAAGATATGCTGGAGCCTCTGCAAAGAAACAGTTAAGGATGTGATATCGGTTTTATCACTGGCATGAGGAACTGACAATTGCACTGGGGAAATATACACAGCATGTAAGAGCTCAGCCTTTTTTAACACTTTCTATGCAAAATAAATATGTTCACACTCAACTTCTAATAAAAAAGGAATATACATTTCTTTTACTAATATTCTCTAGCTCGTCAAAGGAAATGGCATTATATAGTTTCAAATCTTAGGAAGCTTTACATTTTAAAGAGTGATTTTCAATTCAAACTATTTATCCTAGAGAAGAACTTTCAATTGACGCATGCTCATAGTATAGACTACAGAATTTTTTTTTTTTTTACAAGTCTGATCTAATGTGAATGAACAATATGTAAATCAAATTGCACTTTTTGTGGCCACATAGATATAAAACCATGAGCTTTCTTAAAAAAACAAACCAGCTAAGAGTAGAGGTATTTTAATCAATGAGATCAGGACTCTCAAAACTACAGCCTGTCAGCAGGCAGACAGGTCAGGGAAGGGGCCCCGGGGGTCAGCAAGCCAGCAGGTGGGTCAGGGATGGGTGCCAGGGAGCCGGCAGGCAAGTGGTCAATGGTCTGGCCCACTACTAATTCAGCCCTCAAGTGAAAAAGTTTGAAGACCCCTGAATTAGATTACAGAATGTATATGAATTTAAGATAAAAGAAATAAAGGGTGAAGTACTGAATTATGAACCCAGTAGCCTCTTAAATACTATGGTGGGGGGTGCAAGTAAAGGAAGGAGGAGAGGAGAGGCAGAAGGGATGATAAAGACTGGCTGTTGTAATGACAATGGAGCATATGAATAACCTGACAAGTTGCTTATGAAACTGTAGCAGAGGTGACAACAACTGCAGATCAGTGTGCATCATGTTTGTTTTGGAGAAAACCAGCAACAGGTTTTAGAATTTTCAGCAGAGAAGCCAGTTAATAGTCACATCTGCCTGCCTCTGGATAATGTCTTAGCTTTGCTCTTCAGGAGAGTCAAGGTTTGGATTCAAAAGAACACAAAAAGAACTATATTTCCTATACCACCTCTCTCTCTATTTCCATTTGTGGTATACAAAACAGAATAATAGAATCATAGGGTTAGAAGGGACCTCACAAGGTCACCTTGTCCAAACCCCTGCCAAAAAGCAGGACCACTCTCACTAACTCATCCCAGCCAGGATTTTGTCTAACTGAGCCTTAAACATCTCCAAAGATGGAGATTCCACCACCTCCCTAGGCAGCCCATTACAACCCTTCTAGTAAGAAAGTTTTTCCTAATATCCCACCTCAACCTCCCCAGCTGTAACTTGAAACCACTGCTCCTTGTTCTGTCCTCCATTACTACTGAGAACAGCCAAGCTCCCTCCTCTTTGGAGCACCCCTTCAAGTAGTTGAAGGTTGCTATCAAATTCCCTCTCAGTCTTCTCTTCTGCAGGCTAAATAAGCCTAGGTCCTTCATCTCCCTTCATAAGTCTTGTGCTCTCGCCCCCCCTGATCATTTTTGTTGCCCTCCGCTGAACTCTCTAATTTGTCCATGTCCTTTTTGTAGTCGGGTGCCCAAAACTGGACAGTGTTCCAGAAGTGGCCTCACCAGTGCCGAATAGAGGGGAATAATCACATCCCTCAAACTGCTGGCAACTCTTCTACTGATGCAGCCCAGTATGCCATTGGCCTTTTGGCAACAAGAGCACACTGTTGATTCATATCCAGCTTCCCATCGACCATAACCCCCAGGTCCTTTTCTACAGTGCTGCTACTTAGTTGACCAGTCCCTCAGCCTGTAGCAGTGCACGGTGTTTTTCCATCCCAAGTGCAGAACTCTGCACTTGCCCTTGTTGAACCTCATAAGATTTCTTTTGGCCCACTTCTCCAATTTGTCTAAGTCTCCCTGAATCCTGTCCCTGCCCTCCAGTGTGTCTACCATTTCCCCCAGCTTGGTGCCATCTGCAAACTTACTGAGTCTGCAGTCTATTCCATCATCCAGATCATTAATGAAAATGCTGAACAGAACTGGCCCCAGGACTGACCCCCTGGGGCACACCACTCATCACTGGTTGCCAACTAGACAATGAGCCATTGATTCCTACTCGTTGAAAATGTTGATCTAAGCAGTTTTCTATCCACCTTACATCATTTCCAAAATAAGAGAAAACAATTTTGAGTTGTGTAATTTGGGGAGATTTTGATCTGATACAATAGGAAATTAACTAAAAGACCAACCTATGTACTTTTGAATGTAAAATTCCAGAGAAGACCATTCATTTTTGGCCTAAACCTTAGTAAACAATGCCCACTACTCAAGGAAATGGTTATGCTAGATGTCAAATGCATACGCTCTAACATACAGGCAGCAGATGTCAAGTTATAATGAAGGGAGTGAAATCATTTTGAGAGAGAGGAGTTGTCCTTTAAAAGACCTGGGTGTGTGAGATGGACCAGTACACATCTCAATGACTAGGCTAGCTCTCAAAATGTTCTTCAAATTCCATTATCTTTTTTACTTGATACAAGAATGTTGATAGTGATTCCAAAATACAAGGTGCTACAGTGTTTCTTCAGCATTTTCAATAGAATGGTTCATTATGTTAAAAAAAACACACACGCACACACACTGCTGATTTACACACACAAAATAAAGTCTCACACTCCACAAACAATTCTGTTCTCTCTCAGAATGAGTTGACAGCTTCCTGGGGGAAAAGTAAAGATAAATATTTGGCAGACTCGATCCAGCATTACCAAACATGCAATCACTCGAGTAAATCCCAGGACACCTCAAACTCTCTGGGCCAACTAAGCTAAGAGAATGTAACCTGGGAGAGTTAAGCAAGAGAAATCTGTGGCTAAGGGAAAGCAGCTTTTGCAACAATGAAGCAGAGGATGGCTCTGGCCTGACAGACAGGATGGACCATGGCTGAACATTGTTCAAGTTTATGAGTCAGTATCCCAAAATCTTCTAGAACGAGAACAAAACTCTGATGCAACAAAAATGAGATTTTCCACCTAGCTCTGGAAGGGCTAGATGCATCAGATGTTAAAGCTGTCATATTCTTATACCTGAAAATGACAGTGTAAGTCATTTCAGAAGCTCTGTCATTACCAATATTTTTAAATACAGCACTTAGTGCATGCTAGCGATTTATATACACAATAAAGACAAGCTCTTTGACATGAAGAGCTAACTTACTCCAAGTTTTAGATCAGGACCCAACTTAAAATCAACAGAAAAACAGATGGCAATGACTAGAAATCAAGTGTCATAATTAAGATCATGCAATGAGGTCAGTAGAAAAGTAAAAGGTACCAATGGCAGTGGGCCCATCAGCACTGAAAGACCGAAGACAGCCAAGAATTAAAATATAAAAGAAGAGATGATGGGAAGAAGTCAGGAGAGTGATACATGACAGCAGCACTGAGGATAAGGTGGTAAAGGAGCTGGAGGACATGTTCTTCAAAGGAAAAAAACTGGAGGTGGAGTGGAGTGGAGAGAATGAGAAGAGATTGGGAGCAGCAGGCATGTGAAAAGCTGTAAACCTTCCCCCCCCCCCCATCTGAACTCTCTAAAGGAGAAATCGTGGGAACTAAGACACCTGGTTTTACAGGTGGAAATGTACAAGGACTACTCTCATTAACATATCTCAAAGACATTCAATAGTTTTCGTGTACAGTATGTGGCATATACACAATACAGTGGTGGGGCACAATGAGGTTCATCAATACTCATTTGGAATGGACATGCCAATAAAGCTGTTATACTGCGCATTATCTTATGGTCCCTATATACTTGTCTATGTTTGTAGTTTTCAGCTGCTGTTTCAGTTGCAGTTAAATCAAATTACAGAGCAGTGATGCTTTATAAAACCATAATAAAGCTTTGCTTTTCTGGCACAAGAAAAACACAGGTATCATTCTAATTTCAGCAAGTTAAGTACTGTAATTATAAACATTTGGTCTTTATAAAGAGGATACGCGTATCCTTGATGATGACGTCTCTAGTAGCTTGGTGGAAGACCATCTGATAAAAGACGTAGATGATTTGGCAGACAAATTCATCATCTTCCTGCTGAGCTGCAAAAAGAAAAAAGTATTTCCTCAAGTCTCCAAGACCAAGCACTTTGCTATTGAATATTAATGTCTTAAAAGTTCTGTTGGACTCTTGGGCTAGCCAGACAACTCTGGGATTCATTTTTCTAATGGTTTATATCTACCGACCACCCTTGCCAGTGTGATCAGAACTTAAAACGCCTGATTCAACTTCCATCAGAGTCAACAGAAAGATTCCCATTAACTTTCGTGAGAATTAGGATGTGAGAAGCACAGGAAAAGTGAGTTGAATAGACCATTTCTCATCACCATTCTGCAAGTAATAGACATCACTGTGCTTTCACTGGAACCAGCGCTGCCCTTGGGGCGGGGGGGGGGGGCGAGAGGGGTAATCACCCTGGGCCCCACGGTTTGGGGTGGGGGCAGTAGCGCAGAGCCAGCCTCTGCTCCAGGCTGGCTCTTCCCACTCCCATGGAAGAGAACAGCCAGCCCAGAAGCTGGGCTCTGCTTTGTCGCTCCTCCCCTCGGCCAACTGTTCCACCCTCGGGGTGGAGAGGGCCAGCCCAGAGGAGGGGCGGGGAACAAGAGACCAGCCCCCAGACCAGACTACTCCAGCCCCAGCTTAGGGGAGGGGTTGCAGTGCAAGGCTGGCCCACACCCTGCAAGTGCAAGGGGTGGGGGGAGGGCTTGGGGTCCCGCACAGGACAACTGGCCCCAGGACGCACACTCCCCTGGGGACGGCCCTGGCTGGAAACTATCTATTGCCATCCTGGTCCTCCACATAATAATACAACTCACCCTTCTTTGCATATGCATATATATCCAACAAATGAAGTTTCCATTTCACGTGTTGGACAAACGTGGGTTCCAGCCCACACAAGCCTATGCCCAAATAAATTAGTTTTTTGTTTTGTTTTGTTTTTTAATGTGCCACAGGACTCCTTGTCTGTATTGCTATCCGGTATGCTAAACAATGAACGGATCAACTGGAAACAAAAGAGGAAAATCAGGCCTGGAATAAATTTATTAATGTACCATTTAGAAGTTCAATGAGTGCTGGAATAATTCCAGATTTGGCCAGCATAGCAGCACAGGAGTCATCCATAGATACAGTTCCAATCATGATCACCACTTCCAAGACAAGATCATCTTCAGCAGAACCTGGAAAACAGAATAGGAGATTTAGGCATTTAAGAAAGCTCTTCCGTGAATGTTCTTATTCTTACCTATATATAGTCTTCTAATTTTAAACAAGATGCTCTATGCCAGGCGTGGCCAAACTGTGGCTCACAAGCCACATGCGGCTCTTCAAATGTAAAAGTGCGGCTCCCGAAGAATTCAGAAAAGCAACCCCATCAATGTACCTGGCCCCACCAAGACACATTCTTCCTGGGGCCAGGCTGGGAGACAGTTTAAATCTCCAGTTCCCTGACCTTTCTTCAGATGAATGCTGAGGGCAGAGCAGCGCACCCTCACATGCTGGCTGGCTGGCCAGCCAGGTAAGGTGGTGGGGGTTAAGGGAACCATCATGGGAAAGAAGGCAGCAGGGGTTGTTTCAGGGAGGGAGGTCCAGGAGCTGCAGCAGTGCGTAAGTTCCCTTTCCCTGCTGCGGCCAGAGCCGGGCAGGGGTTTCCCTTTTCCCCACTGGGGCCAAAGCCCTGCAGGGAGTCCCTACTCCAGCTCCCAGGGAAGCACTGTAGAGGAAACATTGCCGGCAACTCCAAAAACCTAAACACATAGTTGCCCCTACCCCAGCTTTTTATAGGCCTAGTTTTCATTGTAACTTTATGTAATTGTTAGAATTTGACATTAGTTGATTGTAGGATCACTGTTTGCCCTCTTTTCACAATAAAATTAAACAGTGTAATCAATTTTAAATTTAGCAATTTTGGAGTAGGTAAAAGTAAGGATATGCCTCAGTGCAGCTCTCGAAGATTTCATAATCAACTTGTGTGGCTCCTGAATTCCATAAGTTTGGCCACCCCTGCTCTATGCCAATTACAGCATCCAAAAGATGCTACAGTAGCCAAACAAAATACTATAACAGGAATACAATACAAGATCAAAGGATACTACACTTAGAAAACACAAGATCATGGAAAATTAAACATTGTTAATACAGACCTGGTTTTAGTTTATCCTTAAGGTATGGAACCAGTTTGTACTCTTTCAGAACAAGTTCCCAGTCCAGGTCAGGTAAGGTCAGATTAGCCAGCGTACCCAAGCATTCGATCACAAATTCTTCTTCCTCATCATTAGATATTTGAGCTGCTAAGTCACCAACATAATCCTAAAAAAAAACCAAAACAAACAAACAAACCAACCACAGGCAGGTAATTAGAAGTACTGCACATGAACAGCATAAGATTTTGAAAAATTCCTAACTAGGTCAAATCAAAACTAATTTTCTACAGAACATTCAAAAGGCACATCTCCTGAGTGGAAGCTATTTTCAAGCCAAATTTAATTCAACATTTTGGTGCAGATCTGCTCAAAAAACCCACCAATTTTTAATAGATAACTATGTCTTCACCTCTTATTCCCTGAATCTTGTTATTCAAACTTTCCATAAACATTTACTGTGGCTAGAGAAAACACATTTCACACAAAAAATTTCAGGCCCTAACAGGTAAGTTTTAGAAAGCTACCACAAACTGAAAAAAGTGGATTAGGATAGAAATATTACAGAACCTTAACCACAGAAGTTGTTGCCATTCCCAAAAGCCATCTTAAAATGTATGTTATGTTACTTTATGCAGCTCACAGCCTGGATTTTACTACCAGCTCAGGGCAATTAATAGATTTAATTTCATGCAGCACCAGCTTTATTAAGAAATTTGTCAACTAGAATTTTAATTAATTATTTAGCCATAGTTTTGTTTTTTTTTTTAAACTAAAAAAACTATTTTTCAGATTTTGTTTCATCAGTGTGTGCAACTGATGATCAGGGGGCAGTGCTGGAAAGGAAGCCATACAAAATTAAGTCTTTCAATTGCTAGAAGAGGTGCAGTGAAAGAAGCAGTAGTAACAGGCTCCTTATAACAACTCTGGACCTTGCCTTGAAGGAGACTCTTGTGTCAGGAAGAAGACATGTCAGCCTGTCTTAGATTACTCTGCTGAGACTAGAACTTAAGAAAAGTGCTAACTGTGGGTATAATTTTTGTGATGCATATATTTGCATGTTTTTGTATGAGTAATCTAGACATAAAAAGGCTCCATGTTGTAAACAAACAGCAACCCCTTGGGGCATCCAGAGCGCCTTTGAAATACCATGCAAAGCAGCCTTACAAATGTAACTCGTGAAACTGAAAAACAGTTTCTTTGTAACAGAAAAAACAAACCCCATCCTTTAAGATGCAGCAGCAGTCTAAATCCAAAGTCCCCTCCAATGCAAATGAATGGAGGACACCGATAACATATAGCGAGTTCTTACAATAAACAGGCTTTTTGTTGGCTCATCATGTTGTGAAATGTTCCGGATCATCTTCATCAACAGTGGATCCTTGAACTTCAGAGCTCTCTTCATTAAGAGTTTCAATCCATTTCCTGAAAAGGAAAGAGCACATCTCTCAGATCAAATTAAAGTTAGAATCAGATCTCTTGGTAAAAAAGCAAAAAACAAACAATAACAATAACAAGTTATTGTTATTAACAAGGATTAAAGAACAAACAGACTCATAGACTCTAAGGTCAGAAGGGACCAATATGATCATCTAGTCTGACCTCCCGCACACTGCAGGCCATAAAACCTCACTGACCCACTTCTACAATGAACCTCAAACCCATAACTGAGCTATTAAAGTCCTCAAATCATGATTTAAAGACTTTAATATAAAGAATCAACCAGCAAGTGAGCTATGCGCAACGCTACAGAGAAAGGCAAAAAAAACCCCAGCGCCCAAGCCAATTTGCCTCGGGGGAAAATTGCTTCCCGACCCCAAATATGGCGCTCAGTTAAACTCTGAGCATGAGGGCAAGTCCACAACAGCCAGTCAAGAAGAACTTCTCAGTAGTAACTCAGAACCCACTCCATCTAATGCGCCTTCCCAGGTCACTATCATACCCATCACCAGCAGTAAAAGACAGACTATGGCCAAGCTACGCTGTCCATCATATCATTCTCTCCATAATCTTATGAAGCGCGGTTTTGAAGGCACCTAAGGTTTTTGCCCCCACCACTTCCCTTGGTAGACTATTCCAGAACTTTATTCCTCTGATGGTTAGGAATCTGCATCTAATTTCAAGCCTAAATTTTCTGAAGGACAGTTTGTATCCATTTGTTCTTGTGTCCACATTGGCGCTGTATTCAAATAATTCCTCTCCCTTTGCATTTATCCCTCTAATGTATTTATAAAGAGCAATCACATCTCTTCTCAGCCTTCTTTTGGTCAGACTAAACAAACCAAGCTCTTTAAGTCATCTCTCATAGGGAAGATTTTCCATTCCACGAATCATCCTTGTAGCCCTTCTTTGCATCTTTTCCAGTTTGACTTCATCTTTCTTAAAACATGGGTGACCAGAAATGTACACAATACTCCAAGTGATGTTGCACCACCATCTTGTACAATGGTACGAACACCTCCCTATGTCTACTGGAAATACCCCTTCTGATGCACCCCAGGACCGCATTAGCTTTTTTTCACTGCCACATCGCATTGGCTACGCATTGTCATTCTGTGATCAACCAGTATGCGCTGGTCCTTCTCCTCCCCCATCACTTCCAGCTGATACATTCCCAACTTATAAGAAAAATTCCTGTTATTTGTCCCCAAGTGAATAACCTTGCACTTCCCATTGTTGAATTTCATCCTATTTCTAATGCTCCACTTTACAAGGTCATCCAAACTATTTCTGTATGCTATCCCGATCCTCCTCTGTATTGGCAATACCTCCCAGCTTGGCATCATCTGCAAACTTAATTAGCACATTCCCACTTTTTGTGTCAAGATCAGTAACAAAAAGTTTGAATAAGATGGGTCCCAGGACCAATCCTTGGGGAACTCCACCAGTAACCTCCTTCCAGCTAGACAGTTCACCTTTCACTATGACACTCTGTAGTCTCCCCTGTAACCAGTTCTTTATTCAACTTTCTATTTTCATATTAATCCCCATCTTTCCCAATTTAACTAATAATTCCCTGTGTGGAACTTATCAAATGCCTTGCTGAAATCTAAGTAAATTAGGTCCACTGCATTCCCTTTATCCAAAAAATCTGTTATCTTCTCAAAAAAGGAGATCAGGTTGGTCTGGCATGATCTATCTTTTGTAAAGCTGTGTTATATTTTATCGCAGTTACCATTCTCCTCAATATCCTTAAGTACCTTCTCCTTCAATCCGTGTTTGGAAACAAACAGAATTACCTGCGGGTGGATTGTGAGGTGAATTCTGCAGGGAGTTACATTCATCAGGCATTATAAACATCAAAATAAGCACAAAGTTATCAATACAACAGTCATCAGTGATATCATGGAACTGTTCACTACAGAACTGGAGATAAAATGTCTCAATGGGGGAAATGAGTAACCTTAGGAGTTGCCCAAACTGTACACACACCCACACGTTCATTACAAATGCAGTCTTAAAGCAGTGGTCTCAAACACGTGGCCCATGGACCGCATGCACCCCTAAAGCTATTTCCTGCAGTCCGCAATGACACTACCATCACCGATATTTGCAATATTGTTGTATGAAAAGGTTTCAGTGGTGCAGTCCTTGGACTAACATACTAGTCCTCATGTGGCCCTCTACTAGTTTTCATGTGGCCCTCATGGTGATTTGAGTTTGAGACCCCTGTCTTAAAGTAATAATGACAGCAGAAGAACTATTACATTTGCCAACAGGATGCTAGGAACTGACAGACAGAGATGCTATGACACTTCATTACACTCACCTTCACAGATAAGTTGCACATTTCTCTTGTTAGCAGCAAGGTTAATGCAGAAGGAAATGAGCTCCAGGTCAATGCGTTCATCAGGGCACTCAAAAAGCATCTTCATCAGCTACCAGTACACAAACATACAGGCATACAAGTCATTACACCTTCCAAAGCATGTGTCAAAAAACAGAGCAGTCTTCCCAAGCCAACTATGCCAATCAGAATGCTTTTCACATTCAGGATCTCTACATTTGCTACCAACTCCTAATGGCAATTAATTGGGAAGGACACAGATTCAGGGTTTGATTATTTGTGGACAGCCAGGGTTAACAACCATTAAGAACTGCAATCACTCATCACCTATTCTAAAATAAAAGGAGTTTGTTAAATAAAATCCAGTGATAGGGAGATAATGTATTGATTGTGAATGTCTAGATTCCTGTGAACAGTTTAAAATCTTGTGTACTTAACCCATTCATTCTGTAATAATTCTGTTTGCTTAATGGATTAATGCACTCCCTATGGCTGTCTTATTGTATAGCAATTCCAATCTTGCTATTTTGAACTGGAAAAATCTATTCTGCTGCCCATCTCTAAACTGATTCTGGTCTAAATCTGGTATAATGCGTTTTTGTTATTACTGAGCCACTGCACTCATTGCTACTGTCATATACTGCAGTCCTGAGCCACAGTCTCTTTTACTGCCACCCCACTCCTGCAATAGAGGAAAAAGGACATCTAGGATGAAATACACTTTTCCCTAATTCTGTCCATTTTAAGTCTGCTTTAATATTTTTTTACAAACAGCAAATCCCATGCATAAATAGCATCCAAATATCAGTCTATTTCTTGGTCTCCACTTTTAACCATGTTGGAAATTTGGTTCAGTTACTGCATCACAAGACAGAGCACCCCTACTGCAGAACCAACACCTTACCAACCACTGACAGACCTATCAGAATTGCAGTGCAAGATAGCATGGGTACCTGGGTAAAAGAAATGCAGAGGAGAGATAGAGGGGTACGAGATATAATGAGCAACGAGTCCTGTGGCACTCAAAGACTAACAAATTTACTTATTGCATGAGTTTTCATGGTTGAAAATCCTACTTCATCAGATGCTTTGAAGATGAGAGAACTTAAAGAATGGGAGGCAAATAAATGCAGGGGAGTGTAAGTCATGGGATCAGGTCAGACTGTTACAGCAAATCAAAGCAGTTGTTAAGATCCAAACACTGGGAAACAGCACATAGAGGAAGGTGAGGTCAAATCATCTGTTGTAATGGGAAAAGAATCCATAGTCACAATTTAATCCTGCTTTAACACACACCTGAATCTGCATATCAGTTCAAATTCTGCAGTTTCTCTTGATGTGTTACTGACTTGCTTCAGCGCAGTTGTTAACAATCAATCAAAAGAGTGATTAGGAAGATTGAAGTGCTGAGCTAGTGTTTTCTGACTGTTGTGAATTCTGCACAGAGATTGTCTTGTTTGTCCAATGTGTAAGGTGTGGGGGGATTTCTGACACATGATAGCATAAATCACATTGGTGGATGAGCAGGTGACCGAAACCTTGCTGGAGTAGCTGGCTTGATTAGGTCTTATGATCATGTCTTTTGTGCAGATATGTGGGCACAGTTGGCAATGTGGTTTGCTGCAGAGGTATGTGCCTGCTTTAATGGTTCTGTTTTTAGCTCCGTAGCTGCTGATGAGTATCAATTTAAGGTTAGGGGGCTGTCTGTAGGTGAGGAGAGGTCTGTCTCCCAAGGTGTGAGAGTGTGAGGACTAAGGACAATTTCTTTGATTTGCTGTAAAAATCTGATCTGATCTCATGACTTACACTTTCCTGCATTTATTTGCCTCCCATTCTGTAAGTTCCCCCATCTTCAAAGCATCTGACAAAGTGGGAATTTCTTCCATGAAAGCTCATGCAATAAATAAATGTGTTAGTCTTTAAGTACTACAGGATTTCTTGGTTATTTTGCTGACTAGACTAACACAGCTGCCCTTTTGGAACTCAGCTAGACGTAATGAGTGATTCTTAGCTTGCAGCAGGGGTAAAGACAAAGAACAAACTATAACTAAAAAGTGGTTGCACTCTTGCCCTCTAGTGGAATGATTAAGTACAAGATAGCAAGTATCTAGCAAAATATATTCAGAGAAAAAATAATTAAAATTTCCCCATAGTCAGTCAGTTGGAGTGATTTAGCACATTTATCATCTACAGCCAGATATCAAGTTGTTATTCCAAAGGAGATGTCAAGTTAATAAAAACATATCTAGGACACAATAGTGATTAATTCTCTCTCTCATTCATATTACATATATAAATAATTACATTCCTAGGGCTTTCACATAGTGATATAAAAGCCATTGCTGATTTCCTCCTTTTCTTAAATAACGATTAATCATATTTCCCTAGCTGGTTTCAGGTACTTCTAAGATGATCTTTTGTTTACTATTCTATCGCCCTCATATTCACACACTAGAAAAATGAATTAACCAACAAAGATAAATCCTGTAGAAAGCTGAGCACATAGAAGGTGTGAAATTACCCTCCACAATTCTCATTTTAAAACCTCTTCAAAGTAATCATAGACAATTTAAAAGTGAAACATATTCTATGCTCACTTAATGCAAAAATCTATGGAAATTAAATGTTGAATGCATTGGGGTCAAAGTGTCATCACTGAGCTACTTCTCTGTATAAAGAAACAAATATGCTCCAGTTTCAATTCAACTCATTCAAATTTTAAAATAATGGGTTTGTATGAACTCCATGTTTCCCATTATGTCTTCATTTAATTTGATTGCTCCTCGTGCCACTTCAAAAGAAAGCGCAATTGCTGCCAAATAGGAAATATTAAAATTAAATTTGTTCTGCTTTTACTATGTCCATTGTCATCTTTTACTGATTTAACAGGAAGGCAGTAAAAGGCTGCAGCATGTGCACTGAAGAGGCAGTAGTGTTCAATCAGACAAGTCCCATATTGAGTATCAGATACCACAGACCCAGGACTGAAATCACTGTGTCTAGACTCTCTGGCACCTGACTTCACTTATTTACCAGTGACCAGAGGCCAACCCCCACAGCTCTATGTTTGCATACACCTCTGTCCAGCCCCCTCCCCAACCTCAACTCAAACATCTTTGAATGATTATGCCAGAACTGCATGCCTCAGGAATCTCTTATGACCAGTTACTCCCTAACTCTGCTGTTTGAAGTGATGCTCTGGTTTCTGAACTTCAGCAGATAATGGCGGACAGGAGCAAAGGGCGCTGTCAAGAGAGGACATTTACCAGCATTAAACTAAAAAGAAGCTTATAGATCAAAGAGGGACCAAACAGGACAACCGTGGTAGAAAACATGTGGGGAACTGAGGAGATACTTGTACACCACTTAGTGGTAAAATATTAAATATCACTATAACATCACTGCCTAACCATGTCCTTTGATTGGCCAGGCTATTACCAATAAATACTTTTATAAGCATCTGGATGGCATTTGCACCTATTTAAACAAAACACGCATTGCTGAGGTCTAAACATGAATGAACTGTTAATACACACTTTTAAGTGGTATGAGAATAAGGCCCATTAACTGCTAGCATGCACAAGGATGCTTAAAATGTTCAAAGGAAAGACATAGGCAAGCAGAGTCAATGGACCTGCAGGCTGCAAATGTGTCAGAACCAGGTCCCAACCCTGATGCTGATAGGATGCACTGGCAGCATTACAGAAGTGATACCCTGTGATGGGGCAAGATAGGGATATTATGCCCTGATTTGGTCATGTTCATAGCCTCTCCTGCCTCTTATCCCTTTGGGTCAAGAAAGGAGAACCTTCTATGAAGGATGATTGAACTAACTCATCTGCTGGTTTGCGCTGTGATTTAGAGCTCAAGTGGAGTAAAGGGAAGCACATTTTTTAGTGTACAGTGGAGGTAAATGGGAATGAGAAGTGTATTCAGCCATCTGAGATGTGTTCCAATAGCCCACCAACACACACCCTGATGTGGCCTACTGTTAATGGTATAGGGATGGTTCCTTCATTTCATATTAAAAAAGAGTTAAATACAATCTGGGGGAAGCGTGAGTGGCATTTTTGCTTTCCTCTGTAGCCATGGTTCACCTGCTGGTGAATTCTCTGTAACAAAGTCCTTAAATCTTGATTTGAGCACTTTAATAACTCAGTCATAGGTTTGAGGCTTATTGCTGAAGTGTGTGTGTGTGGGCGGGGGGGTTAGGCCTGCATTGTGCAGGAGGTCAGACTAGATGATCATACTAGTCCCTTCAGACCTTAGAGACTATGGGGAAAAAGGGAAGGGGCCACTTCAAAATTTTCATTTTCTTCCCTCCCATCCAAGTTGCTCTCCCTTACAATTCACTGTTTACACTTGCTGCAGATGCACAAATGTTCATCGGAAAAGACCAATTGGCGAAGCAGAACATGGACTCGGATGAACACGGTCTCCAGCCATAGTCTATTATAGGATTTAATGAGAATGGTAACTGTTCATCACAGTGACAGATAGCCTTAAAGTTTTGCTAGACTTTATGAGCCTGATCTAAAGACCAATGAAATTAATGGGGCTCTGGCTATTTACTTGGATGGGTTTTGGATTAAGGATTATATGCAAGACTTTGGGCAGCCAACAATCATCAGAACAAGCATGTTAGTTAAATATTACGGAAATTTTCATGGTTCTTTACATGTGGGAGTAGGGCTTCTAAACCATGCCCCCATTTTCCAAAATTATGTCCTACCTGCAAAACAAAGTCTCTGGTTTTGGTGAGCAACAATGCAAAAGTAGTGGCTCCTCTGTCTTATTTGGGCTTCTAGTATACAACTTCATCCCACGGCAAACAAAGCAGCAGGATGTTTACAAGAGCATTTTGTAACATACATTCACTATTCCCGTCAGAATCCACTCCCCCCCCCACCCCCAGACTTGGAAGAACATTACAACTTTTACCATGAAATATTGACAAGAAATGCTCTGAAAACTTTCCATGGCAACTTCCCATTGCAGACATGTTTGATGTTAAAAAGATGTTTGGCAGAGAATAGAGTGGTGCAATTCTAAAAAAATCTACCAGAGAGCTTTCCACACTTATGAGATGAAGGCACTATCCTCAGCTCTACCCTTAAATCAGTACCCTGAGAAAGTGAACCATACAGCTGCTTAAAAGACCCAGGATTTTTTTTTTTTTTAAACAATGCTGTTTATTTATTCCCTTGTTGGGCTATGACTACAGATTATGAGAGGCACCAGTCAATACTTAATCCAGAAGGCTGGTAAAAGCAATTTCTTTCCCAACTTTACTGTTTTCATGTTTCCTTTATTTAGAGAGACTTGTAGAATGAGCAGGAATAATCAGTCCATGCAGTGATGTAACATTTGCTTGGCTGGTTTCCAGCTCATATCCTGTAACACTGTAGACAATGAAGTTCTGATGCTAAAAATGGGACTGGAAAGGAATACCTTTGGAAACTGCAAAAAGCAAAGCTCTCCAGGCCATATACAGTAAGGCCATAAGGAACCAATTGTAACCTCCCTTTAACACAGCTAATCTTCTATTGGATATTCATCTGGTTGTCTAGACCCTTAACAATAAACCAATGTGTCTTATTTACCACCAGCACTGACACACAAGTCTGCTACCCTATTCCTTCTAAGGAAGGCTGCTTAGCGGTAATAAAAAAGGTTAATTTGCCTTATTTATAGAGGCTCAATTATATGACTGGGAAGAAGCACTGTTGCTCTCATTATCCCCTGAAGGTGTCACTGTGAGCTCTGCTACATGGCAGTAAACAAACAGTATGTTTGTGGTGAAATACATCTAGATGGAAAATACATACCTGTGGTATACAGTCTGTGTATGCAAACATCGATTTAAAACGATCATCCATGCTTATGTGATACAGAATGCACATTGCTACTTGTCTGTAGCTTTCATTTGCTGAGGAGAATAAAAAACAACATGAAATTTTGTTAACTATAATCCCCAAAACAATAGTTACTATACACTCCTATTTTTCCACTGCTTGAAGTCTAAGCCTTTAATTAAGATTACAATGGGAACAAGTTTTAAATTCTCTGTTGCTTTAACAAGATGTTTTTTGTTAAAATTCCAAAAAAGTGTGCAACATGATAGTATGAGCAAAAGGTGCTGGACTGACAGCCTCTGAGGACTGGAGTCTTCTTCATCTCCACCTAAGAAAGGGCAGTGGCTGCTTCCTGCACAATGCCACCAAGGAATGTACCCTCATCCCCATGTGGGATCCAGCTTCTATGACTGAAAGCATTTTTTTCAGTGGCCCATCCAAGCCTTCTCTCTGCAGAAAACGTCAGCGAAGGAACAAACTAAGGCCAACAATGAACGATGCTGACGCCAACATGAGACAACTAACTTTTCCCACATGAATAATTTTACAAAAGAGTTTTCAATCAGTACTGGAAATAAAACAATGTAACAGAGGAACAACTGCAGTGAAACTGATGATACAAAGGTAAGGCATGCTGATGTTCCATGGTCATTTAAGTAAAAACAACAAGAGTCCTGTGGTTCCTTAAAGGCTAACAGATTTCTTCAGGCATAAGCTTTCGCAGGCTCCAACCCACTTCATCACATGCAATGGGTGCAGGAAGGCAACTAAATACAGACAAACATACAGCACAAAAACTGCATAGAACCTGATATAAAGAAAAGAAAATTGAGTGTATTCTTGCACTAGTAGGTGTATCGTTTGGAGATCAATCAGCTCGATAAGGAGTTCTTTTATTGCCCACTTCACAGATTTCGGTTCTTTAAACCAGTGGTTCTCAACCTTTTGTGGGTTGTGACACACTTGGTGGTGTGGTGTGACCCAAGGAGACACACCAGTCCACTCTGCCCAGGCCAAATCCAGCCATCTCCCCAGATCTCCATGACACACTTACCTTTGTGTGGTGACACAGTAATGTGTCCCAACACAGTGGTTGAGAACCACTGCCTTAAAGCTATGGCTCTGAGCTCTGACACACATTGCCAGCCCCCAAAGATAAGGATTTACCCTGCTTTCTACCAGCCTAGTTTCTCCTTGTAGCATGACCCCAATACCTGCTTCCAACCCCAAGTCTCCCCATGTCCTTAACCTTCAGACACTGACTGTTTCCCTCTGATTCCTCACCCCTGAAGGGGTGAAACCAGCCCCCAGTTATCACTCTGGGGGACACACTCCACACAATTTGCACAACAGACATTGCCTGCGCTTCAAACCCCTTCACTTTTAACAAGGTTTGCAGGGGCTTTTACTCCTTTCTTTCTATATTCATTTATGGTTATGCAGAAGAGGAGGAAAGGAATTTCCTCTGAGGAGTCCAAGACTGACAGTTTCAAACTCTTTCCATTAATTTTAATAGTCCACCATTGTCCTTCCCCGGGTTGTACAATGCTTGGTGCTTAGAGGTAAGGGAAAGAGTCATGCTCAGCTTTGGAAACCATTCTGACTAATTTTAAAACAACACACTGTATATGTTGCAATTGCAAAGATGTATTCTTTGCCATTTTTAAGCAGACACGGCAATTTTAGTTGCCCATTTATTTTTCTCCTGTAGAGACATTAGGTACCTCACCAGCCCGTTCACAGAAAGTAAAACTTTAAAGCCAACTACAGTAGGAAACATGCAGGGCCAAACGGCTATCCAAACAGCTAGAGGCTTTCTAAAGACTGAGTCATGCCCTCAAGTCTCCAGGGTTTGGGATAAAGAGCTGTTTACACAGCTTTCAGAACTTCCTTCCCCATGTCAGCTCAGGAGTCAGATGCCTGACTTGTACCTTCCTAACCAATATAGGAACCTCCAAGAGAAGCGGAGGAGGATGGATCCTCTAAATAGGAGTAATAAAATAAACCAGATTAAAATTGGGTGAGATTCTCAGCTGAGGTAAACAGATATTGCTCCACAGAAGTCAGCCACTGGGAACTTCAGCGGTTTACACCAGTTGAGTATCTGGCAAAATTATGTTTAACAAAGACCACGAAGTTTTTCATTCTTGCAAATAATTTCTGCTACTTGAGGTAGAAGTTATCAGCTAGACTAGACCAAACAGCCAGTTAAATCTTTCCCTTGGATCTCAAGTGTTATTAAGATAGCAGCAGCTTATTTCTAGATACAATGTAACATAGAGGTCTGGTGCCCTTTTGGAAGAAAAACACTATTGCTTATGCCCAAAATCAGTGAACACCTCCCTCTCATCCTTTCCACAGTTATTCCCTCCCTTCCCAAATCCGATCTAATAGACACCAGCATGTGAAGAAATGGAAGACTAACCATTACCACCCTATATCACACTGCTAATTTCACCTCTGTTCTCACCACTACTAGAAATCATCTCGGGGGTGGGAAGGATTGTTTCTGCGACCAGACTGACCATCCTGTGTATTATCTTAATGCAAAAGCCCTCATACATCATTGCAGCTCCACAGTTAATCACATTAAGATAAATTGTGCAGCCTTCACTCTGTCCCTCTTGTGAACATCCATTTCCATACAATCTTTAATGATTACATACCATTTCTCAAATTCTAGAATATAAGGAGATATGGTTTTTATAACACCCTTATGCACAGTACGTAACTATGTTATTAAAGATTATTGTAGTAATACACATCCACAAAGGGTTGGAATTTAGGTTGCCTGTTGAACTTCACTTTTTTCTCTTCTGGCTTTTGAGTTCTTAAGTGTACAACAGCAGTGTTGTGTGACCATAGTTTCTGCATTTAATTACCAGGTTTTCTTTTTATTTACCTATATTTGTAAAGAAGGAACAGGGGGGAAAAAAAAAACAAAGGAAAGAATTTTAGTCTCCATAGCTTCAAAGCTCTGCTGGTTTGCCAAAAGTTTTTGTGAGGTCCAGTTTCCACATCACAAACACTCTAGGCATAAATGGTAGGAAGAAATGGAACCATGGAACCATCTTACTACTGATTACTACTGGTTCTCAGGCAAAATAACCACAGGTCAAGAATCACAGGGTCAAATACTACAGGGAAAGAGGCTAAGGAAGAGTGTTTTGCCTGGAGGAGGTCACCCATCAACACAGCTGGAACAGTTTCAATACCATATTCTGATCTAATGCTTAATTAGGCAGGCTCCAACCTCATACTGGCAAATATCGGAGACAATCTTTAGCTATCTTTTTTTCAAATACAATTCAGGAAAAGGAGATTCAACACGTCAACAGTTTGCAAATTCAGCACCAGCAATAACCGGTTTGAGTATCTGGCCACACAATTGAGTTTAAGATAGATGCTATAAGATTCTTCAAAGGAAATGTTAAACTAACAAGCCAGATGCCCTCCTTTCTCAAAAGGACTTTAACTCCCTAAAATATCTGTGCATAGGTTACAAAACCAGAAGAGCCATATTGTCTGGCCTCCTGTATGACACAGGACGTAGAAGTCTCCTGAGCTAAAGTTTGAAATATCTCTTTAAGAAAAACAGGCAATATTGATTTAAAACCTGCAGCACCTGATCAAGAATTCCCCATAACCTTTGTAGGTTACTTCAATAACTGAGTACCCTCACCACTTGAAAAAGTTTACACCTTCTTTGCAGTTTGAATTTGTCTAGCTTCAGCTTCAAGCCATCAGATCTTGTTACACATGTGTTAGGTTAAGAGCCCATTCTTATATTTTTTTCCCCCTTAAAAGTTTATAAACTGACCAAGTCGACCTATCCTCCTTCTGTTAAGCTCAACAAACGGAGCTCCTCGAATCTATCACTTTAAGGCTTGTTTTCCAATCCTTTAATCATTCTTGAGTGAGTGACTGACCATTGTTTAACAGATTATGCAACTGATACCCATCTTGTGTTTTGTTCTAGTTTCACCAGTTGCTGAATGAAGCCATGACTCAATCATAATTATTTTGAGACTGTTGAAGATCAACACCAGACTGGACTTCTCATTTTGAGTCAGGGCAAAGAACAACTCTGTTCCTAGATGAAAAATCTTAAAGGAACTGAGCCTGGTACCTTTTCTGCTATTTTTCATCACACCCCCAGGGCATACATGCAAAAACAGGTACTCCGAAAGGACCTCCTTATGACTTATACAGCAGGTATCAATTATTCCGCTAACTAGGAAAAGTCAGAGGAATCTCTGCCAACTGTTCAGATACAAAAAGTCACCAATGTTTTGATGATATGCCAAAGCTGTGCCCTGCAAAGACTGGTAGTTTTGAGAATCAGGCACTTAATGACTGAAGGATTAGCCAAATCGCCTAAAGCAGTCAAGGCATCCATGGAAAAATAATGGCCTAGTTATTATGGATTTCTCTGGTATTATGGTAATAAACATGAATCACGATGAACTCACTGGATATTAAATGGGGAGGTCATAAGTACTTTGATAGGATTTCCACAAGAATTTAGCAGTAATTAACCAAATCATTATTTGAAAGTGTTATTGAATTATCCTCAGTACTTATACAATCATTCCAGAGAAATTGGTCATCCCAGCTGAGGGCAGTTAATGCCTTAACAAACCGGTCATTAACTGCCGTAACTGATTTTGTGGGAATTATTGCTGTTATAAAATACACTCAACAGTTTATAGGAACAATACTTTTTTTCTTTTTCTTTCTTTTTTTTTTTTTTTTTTTTTAATTTGCAGCTGTAGTTCAGTTGGAGCAGCTGGGGTGGAAAAATATCAGGTCCCTTGGGCTGTTTTCACAACTAGTTTTCTGCAAATTGGAGGAGCAGGTTCTGAGTTCCAAATGGTTTCAGATTTTCTGTCTGTGAACATTAACAACAAAGCACGTACTGGTAACTATGCCAAAGCCCAAATTCCTTATTCAGGTCTTACTAGGCCAAATGACCCTCTGGACTTCAATGGCAATTGTGCCTATAAGGACTGAAGAAAAGCTATGGAATAATTTCAAGATCTGGATTTGTATTTTGGATGAGTTTGAGAGTTTAAGGGCTTGTGGTAAGTGGGGTGTTAATCCATGGTATACTAGATGGCCACACAGACCCTCCTGAAGCACCCCGCAAGTACCATAATCCATACTGATGTATTGCCATTTGAAAGTGACTTTTGAAACAGGAGCACATCCCAGAAGACTGCAGAAGTTCTAATGCACCGTAGAATGGTCCACATGGCTGGCTAGCAAGCTGGAGATTCACACCCTTACATGCTGTGCATTAACTCATGTAGACAAACCCTAAAACTTAGGTTTTTTTATTTGCTCTGCAATCAAGGGGGGAAAAGCATTAGTTCAGGACAGATCTGTAAAATCTGAATTGAGCAGACTCATCCATGCGCAATGCTGAAGTAACACATAGCAAGAAGACAAGTTACAGACCACATTATCAGAATGGAACAGCTAACAGAAATTCAAGTAGCCATAGTCTCTATGGAATCACCAACACCACCGCTTTAAATGTGAAATACATTCGGCACAACCCACAAGCAAAACATTAACAACACTTCAGTGGAAAAATGAGAAATTTAAAGGAAGCTTCTTTATGCATATTACCTAGCACCACAATTCTGTATTTCAGTGTCATGTATAAACTTAAAATATTAAAACTTACCTTAAATTTATGGTAAAATATTAGGTAAATTAAAATACAGATTCTAGCACGGTAAGAATTCCAAGAATCTGGCCTTCTTATATTCATTTTATCTTGCAGTGCTGAATCAGGAAACTAATTTATTAAGATTATAAATGAGATTGTGATGTTCTTTCATTAAAAAGCCCACATCTGCCTCATACTCACCAATGATCCTAAAACTCCTAGAAAAAGGAAATAAGGAGCACTAATGGGAAGTTACATTATTGTATCAGCTCAGACAGATGGACCAGGTTATTCCGTGCATGGTTTAAATCCCATTTACTTATTTACATATGGCAAATATCAACCTTGTAGGAAAACACTTATCTAATCAAAAGAATCCACAAAAAGGATTTGTATGCCTGTTTCTTTTGTAAAGACCAGTGTGTAAATATAAAATAAGTTGTTTATGAATTAGTAAACAATAATAATAAATTTTTGGTTCTGTTGTAGTGTTTATCTTAATATCTCAAAGTGCTCTGCAAAGGAGGTCATTATCCTCACTTTACAGATGTAGAAACTGAGGCACCAAGAAGGAAGTGACTTGCCCAAGATCTGTTCTAACAAACAGGTCAGTGGCAGAGTAGTAATAACAATTCTTAATATCTCCCTGAAATTGCACATTCCAACGCTGGGTAGAGTTTTGCTGGGAAGTGAGAGGAGGAATTACAAATTCTCCTTAATTTGCAGTCATTTATTGAAGAATGCAGCTACAAACCAAGATAAAAAACAGCTGCTGCACTGCTTAAGTTCCATCTTCCCGGCCTTGTTTACTAGGAGGAAAAATCGTATCAGGATTACTATCCAAAAACTGTGACAACTAGTGGCTGAAAAATACACCACAAGCTCATTACTACTAAAATTAAAAAAAAAAACAAAAAAATCACCACAAACCACACCTAACCTAAAGCCATGAGTAGACTATAATGTGTCTTCGTTGTAACCTCAAGAGTGTTCTCTCTGTCTTCCAGGTTTGCTCTCTTTATGCGTCACATTTGCACCATTCAGGATTACTTGGCAATCCTTCCATGTGACATTTTAACAATTAGGTGTGATGATGCAGAAAAAGGAATAGTTATTAGTTAGATTCCTCATATCATTAGGGTGCAATAGCCTTCACTGTGGTAAGCAAGAAAAAAATTAATTAGGGAATTAGGGCGGGGAGAAAGATGCAGCCATGAGACTATCCCTGAAGCAAAAGTGGAAGTTCTCTCTCCTTTTACACACCCAGTGAGGAAACAGGTTCTAAAAGTTCTTGAGGCCAGATCCAGACTAGGAAGTAAACGGAAGTCAGGAAAGTATGGTTTGTTACAAGAAATCTTGTAAGTTAAAAATTGTTTGCCTTTTTAACATAGTTCAGGCTAAAGAAAACCCCAGTCCTGATGTGTGGAGGCATGCTGTGCAAATCTACGTGCACTGAAAAGTGGGAGAATGCAGTATTTTATCTGCTTTCTCATCCTGTCCTTTTACCCAAACACAAAGGTCAAAATAAATTATGAAATTATAGCATCTCACTTCCTGTTCCCAGGATTTACCTGTAACTACTATAACACTGCAATGCACACTACATTACTCGCTATAAAGAGTTGTGCAGATTAGTTACATTATATAAATGAATACAAATTTTTAAAAGTGCACTCACATAAACCCACTCTACCATATCAATATATTTCACAACACCAAAACATAATTCTTAAATGCCTAAAAATATCCTTTGACTCCAGCAACTCATCCTGTTATGAGAAAGTTTACAGGCCTCTGACATAACTTAATGCACCTTAAGACTATATTTTCTGGACTTCGTTGGCAGCAGGATGAGGTGCAAAGTTGTTGATGGCATTTGGTTTTCAAAGTACACAGGAGAGAAATTCTGTCCTTGTGGAACCTAAAAGTTCAGTAACAAGGTGGCACTCCCCTCCTCACCTGCCCTATTCTGCGTATAGCAAGTAGAGGGCTTAAAGAGATCATAGAAATGTGGGACTACTCCAGTCCTCTGCACTGAGGCAGAACTACTGTATATATTCACATGTAAGCCAAGATTTTTGCACCTGAAAATTGCCTTTAAAACAGGCACTTGTCTTATACATGGATCAATACAGTAAACAGCGCCAGCCTTGAAGTTACACAGCAAGTCTCCAGCCCTTAGCATCTACTGAGCATGCTCTGGGCTGAAGCCCCAGTGTGTGGACAAAGCAGCCATGTTGGGGGGGTCGGACCCTGGGCTGGGGTTAGAGAAGGAGGGGACCCCAGCATCTGGACCAGCCAGGTAAGGGAACCCGGGGGGGGGCAGCCTGGGCGAGCCACAGTATTAGGGTCCGGAGGTTGGGGGGTGTACGGGAGGCCAGTGAAAGTGGCAGCAGGGGTTGAGGGTATCCAGGAAAGCAGCAGCTGGGTGGCAGGGATGTTGGGGAAAGCAGCAGCAGAAGCGTCAGGGAAAAGCAGCAGCAGGGCAGCACCAGCGTTGGGAAAAGCAGCAGCTGGGGTGTTGGGGAAAAGCAATGGCAGGGGTTTGGGGGACAGGGAGATGTCAGGGACTCCAGCGACAGCCAGCACGCAGGGGTCGGGGGGAGGTAACAGCCAAGACCATGGGTGGACCTCAGCTTATATGCAGGTCATCCAAATTTGTACCATTTGGGGGGCTCAGAAGGAGGGGTCAGCTTATGCGCAGATCAGCTTATCCACGAGTATATATGATAAATGTTATCTAGACATATACATGTGCCACTGCGGGTACCCAAGTCTTCAAGCGGGTTTTCAATTAATCTAGATCAGTGTTTCTCAAGCTGTAGATTGCAACCCAAGGGAGTCACAGCACAGATTTAGGGGAATTGCAGGTACAGGACCAACATTTGGGGTGGCAAGCAGGTCTACTGCCCAAGGCCCCAGGCCACACTGGGCCCTGCAAAACTAAGTTACATGCTTCAGTCCCACTGCCTGAGGCTTGGGTTTCGGCTTACAAAGGAAAAACAGGCTCAAGTATTACAAGTACAATATTTATATTTCAATCAACCTTATTTTATAATTCTATGGTAAAAATGAGAAAGTAAACGCTTTCCCAGTAATGGTGCACTATGACACTTTTCCGATTTTGTAAGCAAGTAGTTTTTCAGTGAGGTGAAACTTGGGATACACAAGGCAAATGAGACTCCTGAAAGGGTTACAGTACTTTGGAAAGATTAAGACTCACTGTCCAAAAAACCTACAGTGATGGATATTTTAGCACATTCCAAGGTAATCTGTTCCAATGCCTTTCTACCTTCAGAGTTAATAAGTTATTCCTAATGTTTAACTTAAATCTCCCTTGCTGCAATTTTACCCCCATTACTTCTTGTCCTGTCTTCTGTGGTTAAAGAGAACAATGTATCACCTTCTTTATAACAACCTTTTATGTGTTAGATGACCTACGTCCCCCTTCAGTCTTCTCTTGACAAACTTTTTTTTTTTTTTTAAATCCTCATAAGTCACATTTTCTAGCCCTTTAATCAGTTTTGTTGCTCTCCTCTGGACTTTCTCCAATTTGTCCACATCTTCTCCAAAATGTGTTACCCTAAACTTCACAACTACCCTAGCTGACACCTTATCAGTGCTGATTAGAGTGGAAAAATTAGTTCTTATGTCTTTCTTACAACACTCTTGCAAATACATTCCAGGATGATGACTGCTTTTCGAGGGTACATTGTTGACACATTTAGTCTGTGAGCCACTACAACCCACAGATGGCTTTCTACAGTACTCCATCATAGGCAGTCATTTCCCATTTTGTATTTTCCCAATTGATTATTCCTTCTGAAGCGCAGTACTTTACACAGATCCTTACTGAATTTAATCCTATTTAATTCTGACCATTTCTTCAGTTTGTCAAGATCATTTTGAATACTAATCTGTCTCCAAAGCACTTGCAACTCCACTTCATTTTCTATCATCTGCAAACTTCATTAAGTGTACCTTCTCTGACATTATACAAACCATTTATGAAGATATAGAACAGAACAGAACCAGACCCAGGACAGATCCTGTAGGACACAGACAGATAATGAATTACATTTACCTTTTAAGTATATGTTAATGTAGTGTATATGTCCTTTGGCATCATAAGTAAAATAATTCTGTAATTCTGTGTAACAGACATTATAACCAATTTCCATCAGGGCTCCATACCGCCACTTTGGAACTCCTACATTGTACTCCATTTTGTATACTTGATGAAACCTGCTTTAGGCGTATGCTGTATATGTTCATTTAAATGTGTGAACAAGTTGTATGAATGAAGGGTGTGTGTATGAAGGGGACAGTCTCAACTGCCAGCCCGCCCTGATGAAGCACAAGTACCATCTAACTGGCTGAACAATGAAGACATCTCTGATTAAAGTAAACAGAAGGAGCCACCCCAGAAAGAAAAGAACAAAATACAATCAAGTCTGAAAGTGGCTGGATCCCTGAGGCAACATGACACAGCAAATCCCATAGATTTACATGAGGGCCAGCAAGTATAAAAGATGGATAAGAACATGAAAACTGTGGGTCTCATTCTGCAGCTGTCATCTTGGAGCATCAGATCATGACTGAGAGGCCTGGCTCCCTCCTTCTGCCAATAAATGTGGCATATTGCCTTGTCCCCCTGAATAAGATCCTGCTAGTCTTGTCTTTTTATTGAGGGGTGCTCTCCTGGGTGCCCTTTTTGTTATAACAATCCCCATGGGAACCCCTGACCCAATATGCCTTTCCAACTTGACTGTGAACCACTGATGAGTACCTCTCAGAGGATGGTCCTCCAACCAATTTTGCAGCCACCTTATAGAAGGTTTGTCTATCTAGCCTTTGTTTCCCTAGTTTATGAGGTCACATTAGACTTTATTAAAAGCCCTACTATATCACATCTACTGCTTCCCCCACCCAAACTCAAGGCTTGTTACCCCATCAAAAGTGAATATTTAATTGGTTTTACATGATTTGTTCTTGACAAATCCATACTGATTGTTACTTATCTGATTATTTTGTAAATGCTTACAAAATGGCTGATCATCTGTGCCATTATCTTTCCAAGTACCAAAGTTAAGCCATCTTGTTGTTTTAATCTAGGCTGCCCATACTCCCCTTTTTATAGATAGGTAGTATATTCATCCTTTTCCAGTCCTCTGGGCTCTCTCTCTCATCCTCCATGAGCTCTACAAAATAATTACTAATGGCTCAGAGATCTCTTCAGCCAGTTCCTTAAATATTTTAGGCCGTATTTCATCAGGCTCTGGTAGCCTGAAGACATCTAACTTTGTATAATTCAAAACTTTCTTCTACCCTATTTTAACCTTAGATGCTACCACGTTTACACTGATGTTCTCAAAATTAGTCAGACTATGACTACTAGTATTTTTGGTGACAAAACAAACAAAAAAAGTCATTTAACACTTGGCTATTGCTGCATTTTCTGTTGTCGTCTTTCCCACCTCACTGAGTAATGGGCCTACCCTACCCTTGGTCTTCCCCATCCACATAACATATTTGTAAGATGTTTCCTTGTTCCCTTTTAAGTCCCTAAATAGGCTGAATCTCGTTTGTTACCTTCTAATTTTGACTCAAAATGCATGGGGGGGGGGTTATATTAATTCTTCAGAATTTGGCCTAGTTTTCACTTTTTCTACAATTTTTTTTGAGTTTCAGGTTGTTGATCTGAATGGATTAACCCAAAATTGAACTGTCACTGGACCTATTGCTAGTTCTTTTGCGTTTCCCAAGTAAAAAGGACTTAGCTATCCCACAACACTAAACAATGATCAGCTCCTACTGATAACATCAAGGTTCTCTCTAGCAGTAACAGAATTCATTGGGTCTACACATGTGCAGAACGATAAACACATGTATATTTGTGGGATCAGGACCTAAGCAAAGATTTGGGAAATACAGAAATTGTTTTACTGTAAAACTGTGATTCTTTATTCTCTGTTTTATAGAATTAACAGACTCAGACATTCAATTCTATTCTTGTACCAGCTTTTAATCCAAAAGCCAATATAGGACAGATATATAATTTCAAATAGTGGAATTACTTTTTCCTTGTAACAGCCCAAGATAAAAAATAACACCACACTTGAACACCCTCTTAGCTGAAGTCCCACAACTCTGAGCAAGTTGGCATGGCCAACCACAAGTTTTAAGTTTCAGTTTAGATAGTCTCTTCCAAAAGTTAGAAGGAGCAGCAGAAACTTCATTCTCTTCTGGAGATCCTGAACTCTCTTCTCTCCTCTGACACTGTAAACATTCAAGTGTTTTCATCTTAAGTTTCTGATGGCAGTATTTTGTATAGCAAACTCTACTCATCCTCTGTTGATGAATAATTTTAATCTCTCCCTTCTGTGATGTACACATAAATGGTTAAATGAAACTGTGCATAAATAAAGTTTTGTATCTTTGATACTAGAGATACATTACTACAAATTTGAAAAACACTTTGTTTCTAATTTTTGAGCATGTGAAACAAGAAATAAAAATGATCAATGGAGACAACTGTGAGTTTCAAAGAAGGAACACAAATATTTAAAAAAATGCATTGCATTTCATTCACACTCCCTTAGCAATTCTTTCTATTCACTATCGGCAAGCAGTGCAATTTTTAACAACAAATATTTCACTATAAAGTGAATCTAAGTCTCAAGTGCCTTTCTCAGTGCAATGTTAACCATGGCTTAGATACTGAAGATTTTTATACTTTGATATTTTTAGATATAATAAAATCATAGGCGAGATTTAGAAAAAAAATCAGTATTAAAAATCAGGCTGCTAAATCTGTATTTTGTCATCTAAATAGCCTGACTTTAGAAATGTGCTGTGAACCCAAGACCTTGCTGAAGTTGAAGTCAGTGTGAAATCTGGGTTCTGAGCAGATAACAGATTTTTCAGTTCAGAGGTGAACAAAAAAAAATCCCCTCCAAAACATGGTTCAGATCAATCTCAACTTTTTTCTTCCCAACTTGTGTCACTAAATCAGAAAAACTCAAACAAAAAAATAATAGTTTCAGGTCAGCCTAAAACAAAAACTGAATTTTCATTTCAAATCAGCCAAAACTTTTCTGTTAAAGTCTAAACAATTTTTAGAAGGTTTTCGGTTTGGGTGTTTTTCACCCTTTTATTTATTTATTTTTAAACAGGCCAAATTTCAAAATGGAACATCATTTTGAAACACAAAAGTCAAACGAGACATTTCAAAACAGTCACAACAAAGCACTGATCCCCCCCCCCCAGTTGTCTCCCTCCCTCCCCCATTATTTTCTGGCAAAACTCTTTACTGAATTCAACCCAAATTTACAAAAAGTTTGTGCCCTGAAACATTTTTGGTGTGGTTCCTACTACCTGACAAAATGTGCCCCTGTTCTCTTTCTCACCACTACTGAAAGTCTGGCCACTCACAGTCAGACACCTAAATGTGGTGTTTGAAGCCTAACTTTAGGGTTTTATTTTTTTTAAATCTTAGCCATGCACCATAAATGATAAAAAAAAAAAAAGTCTCAAAATAAATCCCTTAATAATTACTGTTTTCCAACAGACTGGTCCCTTTAGCTGAACCATTACTTAATATGTTTGAACCAGTTCCTACTATAAAGAAATAGAGACACCCCAGGCCATGTTCACACACTGAGTATTGGAACCAGCTGCTGCTGAGCCACCTTAGGAAAAAAGGTTTCTCGATTTAATTGGGAAAACAGGAGGAAGCATAAATTTTACTACCATTAATAACTTCAAGCAATCCTGATATGACTTTACCTCACCCTGACAGCTGGACATGTGCTTTTTGTTAGGGTCTTTGCCACATATGACCCCTATTGTTTGCTCACTTGATCAGGTAGGAAAATGTATGTTTCTTTACAGGATAAATGAGGACTATTAAAATTGCAAAAACACTGTAGTAGCCTATAAGAAGCTCATTTCTCAAACAGATGTGTGAAACTCCATAATAAGTTCACTACAAAAAAGGCTAAGCCAACTTAAAGAGAAAAAGGTCACTTTAAACATTTTTAAAGGAAACCTCCATAAAAGCAATAGAATAGTTAAAGAAACCACAACACTTTGTTAATTAGAAAACAGGCTATTTCTTGAGTTTTTAAAAAGCAGCCTGTGTACTACTCAACGCATTGGTGTAATATATCATGAAATGGTCATATGCACAAAACGTGACTCCTTAGTTCTTCATTTTGCCCATTAAACCATATATATTTTTAAAAAGGAAAAATCTTGCAGATCTCTGTGAAAGATTTCAAAAACAGCCTTAGACATCAAGATACTGCCTGAACATGTATCAAGGAAACCAGCAATGACAAGAAAAGGAAGCAATACTTGACTTCTGAATGATCAAAGGTGGTAAAAGTTGAACCCTAATGTGTACAGCTCTGGCCATCTCCAACTCTAAGGAAAAATCTGACTGCCTCCCTGAAGAGAGGTCAAATGATCAGTGAACCCAAGATGACTTCCTAAGATAAAGTAGATGACCCTGTTCCTCACTGCATGTTGATGTAAGATCTCCAGAGCACAGAGGATACCTTCATATCTGGAATACTAGTATAAGCCTCAGATCGAGAAAGGATCATGTTCCCTAGTCACAAGACAACCCCTGTAGCTAATTTGGAGTGATCAGATTGGGGTGTCGCTGGCGCCTGGCACTCAGAGCACATGCCCCAAATCTCAGTGCCAGTGCCCCAAATGCCTGGGGTGCCCCCTCCTCTCCCGACCCTGCCCCGCGCTGGATATCTGGGCCTGGGCCAGTGGCAGCAGCACCTGCCTCTCCCAGTCAGGTAGTCGGAGCCAAGCTGGCTGTGGCGGCGCCTGCCTCTCCTGGGCCGGGCCACCAGCAGCAGCAGCCAGCGTCTTGCCTAGCCCTATCCCTGCCTGAGGCTCAGGGGCCTGGCTGACAGCAGCAGGAGCCCAGGGCTCCGACTCCGGATTGCGGCCAGGGGACGCGGCCAGGGCACAGGGAGCAGAGCCCAGGCCCTGGCCCCTTGTCTTTTTCAGGGCAACGACATTCCTGGATCAGATCACTGTTCCCATGAAACATCAAACTCATTTTTTGTACTGGAATTGGATGTATGTTTAGTGAGTCGAACATGCGACCAAGAACGTTTCAAGTTCTTTTAAGATGCAATCGCATGAAGTTGTGCAACAGGTGCATACATATCTGGTGAGACTACAGCTCCCCATCATGAACATTATATACAACTGCTGACTATGCCTCTCTTGCAAAGTCAAAATGTGAAGGAAATGCATTACCTAAATTGTACCTAGCAGAATATCTATGAACTCCAGTTGTTAAGGTGAGGCTAAGGATAGCTTATTATGAAATACAGCAACTCAGTAGCTCCAGTTGTCAGTGATTCATCCTATTGCAACCACTTGTGCTCAATCAGACCTAAATTTTTTTTTAAAGTGACTATTTATTTTGGATACCCAAACTGAGACACTTTAAAAGGATCTGATTCTCAGCAAGTCCTGGGCATGGGCCCTCTGAAAAACCAGGTGTCTCAAGTTGACCACCAAAAAACTAGGGCATTCAAAGCCACTACACACCTTTGAACTTTGAGGACTAATCCTACAACCATTAATTACATGTTATGGACTGAACCTTGCTTCCTGCACTCAGCTAGAGTCACTCTACTACAGATCTTCATGCAGGAGGAAATCTCCCTGCTCTTCCCACCCATCAAGCAGCTGTACAGTTGCTATTGCAATAGCTCCCCAGATGCCTGTTGTTCCTCTCTGCAGGGAACAAATAATAGCAAATTCATGTCCTGGTGGTGGACACACTAGCTGTACCACTGGCTTGGCATCTAGCCATATCAGAGCTTTTGGAGCTCTCAATGCACACCACATGAGCAGCTTCCTAATGAGAGAAAACTGATTCTGCTGTGAGTGGCCCCTCTGTTCTTACAGAGAAGGAGACACTATTTGTCTCCAAGTTCACAACAGCTAAATACTGTTAAAGCATGTGCAGTGCTAACAACAGTAATTGCAAATATGCAACTGTATATACCACCATTAGAAAACCAAGATACTTGTAAGAGATTGTGACAAAATATATCAAAGGCATTTCAGCAAGGATACCAACTGAAGAGGAAGTCCATTGTAGGCCAGTCCTAGTATGATTGTGCAAAAATCAGCAAAGTCTTCCGCCACTTCCCATTTGTGATGCTTGTGCCTGAAAATCCCAAAAAGAACACAATGGGGCTCTTGTGCTTTTGAGTTAGCTTCTGGCCAGGAAAGCTGAATCCAAACTTTCCTGAAAGGAACCAGCTCTGCAAGTTCTGAGCATAATTAAGCTCTGCAGTCCCCAGTTAACTCAGGTGCACACAGCAAGTTGGACGAGCCGTCTATTTTCACTACCACCCTTCAGAACAGATGTTGCTTTCTGCACTGCCTAAGTTCCATTTCATTCTGCTGTAGACGGTATCATCACTGGGAGGATAATTCCAAAATGGAGAGTGAAAAAGAAGAGAGCCTCTCATCACCACACACCTGCTCTCTGTTGCATCACCCAACAGCCTCAGGGGTGAGAGAGGAAAAACACAAATAATAATCCTTTTCCTTCAATGTCTATGTCATTCTCCTTCAGCTCAGTTTAGCTCAATCCCTTCACTCTTTTTGCCCATCTCTCATAACAGATTCCACCAACTCCCAGCCTTGGCACATACCTAACATCAGACCCAACCTCTCCTGCTCCTATGTGGCTTAATGGCTCTAGAGAGAGACAAGAACCCTACAAGACTACCAATGTTACAATGCTGCCTCTCCACCACAATGCTCCAACCCCACTTACATGCCCACAATCCCTACCTATTACCTATCAACTTTCTCCTTAAATGCCTACGGTATTTAACTTACATTCTCCCTTCATAACCAGTACTAAAGGTTTAAAGGCACAATATGCATGAATGTTAATATACAGCAGTAGAAAAGCTAACAAATCTGACTGGTATTTGGCACTGTATGATTAACAGGGTCAACAGCTGCTGAGATGCATGGGTACTTGAAGGTGAACTGCAAATGCAAACCAAAATTAATTTGCATGAGTAATAAGTATTACTTATAGTTTAATACTGAAGTCCTGCTAGCCAGTTTCACTCCACCGTGACAAGAGTGATTTAGTTTTTCAGCTATTACGCTAAGGAAATCCTGTTGAAGCCTGAACCTGCCGTAGGGTGTTTAGGGAAAGCAGGCTACGGTATTTTAGTTATAGTTTCCAAGTATAAAAGAATAGCATTTTGAATTTTATGAACGGCATAAGATACAAAAGCATTAAAAAGCAGATATATACGCAATAGCTGTAGGTTCCAACAAGTTATCCTAAGAGCTGTGACATCTCAGAATAATGCCTTGTGCATCATGACAGATTTTTTGTATTGTGTTAGCACTTTGGTGCTGTACAAACATAGAACATAGTCCCTGAATCAGCTTATAAATTAAAGTTTCATCTGTACTGCAACCATGGGGTGTGACTGCAGTTATACAGACATTCCTAAACTAGCTAACTCTGGTCCAGAAGTAGTGTGTACTTCAGTACAGCCTGTACAAGCCCACTCAGAACTCTGACTAATAGCCAACAGGGCTGTCTGATTTCAAGTTAGCTTGGGGATGTCTACTTGAACTGTAATCCCATCCTGAGACTAGAGTCTAGGCGTACCAATACTAAACTTGCAGCATTTCACTGGATCTAAAGAAAGTAAGTTTTCTACTCAAATGGCACCCCTCACCGCAGCTGTACCTAAATTATATATATCCCCCCAACACCACCCTTCATCTGGAACTAGGATCTCAAATTCTCTCCCCCGCCCCCTGTTCTGTTTGCAGCTCAGAGCAGAATGGTGTCAAGTGAGGCATCCCAGCCTTGTTTGCACATGAAAAAGTTTAACCCAAATTATTTTTATTCATTACTAGCATTATCCAGAGCCAGGATTAAGGATCTCACAGGGTTAGATTCTGTGCTAATGTAAACTGGTGCAGAAAATTCATGCATTCAGTTCAGGTTGCATTTCTCAGAAGACATCCCAATAAAGCAGCTGTTGTGGAATCAGTATATTACAATGACAGTACAGTAGGATAACACTTCACATAGCTACTTTCTTCCCAAAGCACGTCTTGCATGATAAGCCTAGTAATGCAAGAGCAAAGCTCCCACTGAAAGTTGGGTGTGCAATAGCACCTCTGAACTGCAGCAACCTCTGCAAGCCCACAGCCAAATGGTACTCAGGATGCTTCACAGTAGTGTTTGGATGGGAAATTCTGTACAATGACAGCAGGACAAACCCCCGGATTGACAAAACTGGGCACACTTGGAGCTGGTTGGGAATTTTTCAGTGGAACAGCACCATCAGAAAATGTCAGTTGATCAAATTGAAAAACTTTTTACAAGAAAGGGTCATTTTTAATAAAACTTTTGTCAGGAAGATTTCGTGAGTCCAGGATGGTATCTCCACATAGACACAGACACTCCACAACAGCCAGTAACCCAGTGGTTAGAGCACTAACCTGAGATGTGAAAGAGAGAGATACATGATTCAGACCAGCGACCTGAAACCAGGTTTCACGCATCCCAGATGAGTGTCCAAACCACTGGGCTACTGTCTATCCTGAGGTGTCCTTCTCTTTAGCTTTTTGCAAAAGATTTTGAAAGATCTCAGTCTCATCCCAATGTGGATGGGCCAGGACAACTATTTCCCACCCAACTCTAATCACAGGCTCCACTATTCTCATACCTAATCTTACATGAAAAATCCACATGTATGGAACACAACATATCTACTTTGAGGATGAAGAGCAAAGTCAGGCTTGCCTAGATTTGAATTTATCACTATTAGAGGATGATTATTCCACACCTGATATTTAAACCCTGTTTTGGGCCAGTATTACTAGACTAGTGGACACAGTGGAGGCAGAAGACACGATATTCCTTGATTTTAGTAAAGCTTCTGACATTCTCATAAGCAAATTAAGGAAAGGTTGTCTAGATGAACAACTGGTTGGAAGACCATGCTCAAAAAGCAGTTATCAATCGCTCATTGTCAAGTTGAGAGGATGTATCTGCTGGGATCCCACAGGGGTCAATATTTTCGTTATGACTTGAATAATGAACACTCAGTATTTTATTAATAGCTTGAATTACGAATTGGAGAGCACACTTATAAAATATGCAGGTGACACCATGCTGGAAGAGGCTGAAAACACCAAAAAACAGGATTGGTATGGACACCACAGTCTTTGCTCCTTATCTAAAGAGGGCATCAACCCTACCACAATGCCACACCCAGGCATACGACCAAATTGATTAGGGTCAAAAAGAAGCCAGGACTCACGTGTGTGTCGTTCATTACAACTTTCTTGATGATCTTCATCCAAAAAAATGGATTTAAGTTTGGTCAGTAACCGGACAGACTGCCAGTAGCAAGGAATGGATTTGCTTCTTTGAGATGAGATGATGCCTTGTCTTTCCACAGGAAGATACTGACAATGCATTGCTCAATAACAACAGTATTCATATTGATGAAAGGGCTGCAACTGAGCAAAAGAAAGCATACCTAGAAGTGCAGTAAGTTTGGGAAGCAGCCCAACTTGGACCATCTTGTTTCTCAGGCCTGTGTCAAAGGAGAGGTTCAACAGAAGTCGTAGGGTGATATTCAGCAGGTCTTCATGCTCACATGGTATCATTTTCACCAGTTTTTCAACAATATCCATTTCAACCTGTATGAGAAACATGAGAAGTCACCGATCCCACAACTACTCAAACCATTGCATTTGTTTGCAAGTATTTTTAAAATTATACTTATAAATGAAACCAAAAGCAAAGGCCACAATTAAAGTTGCCATAGCATCTCCATTCAAAGTTGCTTCACTTTCCAAAAGTTTGGCCTTCATGGTTGAAATATTTTAGGGTTGGTCTCTGGCTAGTGGTGAAACAAACAAGGAGTCTGATGGCACTTTTAAAGACTAACAAATTTATCTATCGCATGAGCTTTCGTGGGGTGATTTCTTTAAAAGGAAGATTGAGTTAATGGGCCCAGCTGCCTTTGGAGTGTCAAGTGAATGGATGAAGTCATCAAGGGGAATTGGCACAGGAGACCACTTGCAGAGTGACTTGGAGGATCACAATCTAATTCAGACAGACGACCTTAGAGGAATTGCCATTATAAGTCAAAGACCCAACTGAGAGAGAGACAAAATTAGTATCCAAGGAATACTTGAGATATCTGAAACTTTTTCCTAGGTGTTTGAGTGAACTGCTAGGCAGGATATTGTATGTGCTCTTAGTAATAGCATGTTGTCCTCTATTTTTATTTAATAGATGTATGAAAATGATCTGGAAATGTTTATCACTTTAAAATTACAGGATATAATCCAAGGACTGGGCAGTAGTATCATTTTCTGAGACTGCATTTTCTTTATCAGCCAAAAAAGACATCTGACCATTGACTGGCAAGACTTCAGAAAGCTTTCTCACCATCTTTTAAGCAACATCTCTCTGCCATTACTGGCCATATGGAGTGTATGTAAATTAGCCCTGAGCCCTTTAGGGTCTTACAACATGCTTTAGGACTGCGTCTGTAGCCAACCTTTCAGTCATAAGTATGGAGAAAATGAACCTAAAGCAGCAAGAAAACAGCTCCACACTGCTTATCTTCAGATATGTGTTATGTTATATTCATAACTGGCATTACATTAGGTATCTTTGAACCCAAATGGACCAAACTACAATTCCCACCTTATTGCTTTAACCTTATATAGGAATTATGGCACTTTCATGTTCACTGTCTTGGCATCTTACACACACTTAGGTAGATAAGTTAAATGATCACACCATCGGAAGTGCTGCCAAACAAAACAAAAGTTTGAAGCAGATAAACTTGGTTTGTTTTATTTCCAAGGATTACTTATACACAGCTATTAAGAAAGAAAATTACAAATTCTGGAACCCTACATCCCTTATCAGTGACTTCCTCACTGCATGGGAAAAATAAATTTATTTTTCTCTCGAGAATCATCTGTACTATGAAAAAGAAATGCATGTGAAAATAGCCAAACTGTATGATCTTTATTAAAAGATATGAATGGCTGTCCAAAAACTCAACAACAAAATAAACACTCATTTTGTTTTGTTTGCTTCAGCACTAAATCAAATGGAATGCAGAAAGTATGCCAGCCAATCAGCTGGTTGGATAACTAACCCTTATTATCCTAGTAAACTGCTGCAAGGCAGGACATGTTTACAGACTGATCTCACGAGGAAATGACTTCACTACTTAAGAAATACAAGAAATTCCCCAGAAACACACTGCTTGAGGGGTCTTTGCTTGTGAAATAGCTATACACATACAAATAAGGGATACACTTATCTGTAGCTGCCAAGAAAATATACCAGAGCATGAAACTGAGTCACTAAGATCCAGCTGTGTACAATTCTAAACCCATTTTTATGGCATGTATATAGACTTTTTCAACCCAGGATCTCAAAATACATGAGGTGCAATCATTCTGTTCCACAATTTCCCTCTGTGGTCAATACGTAGGAAAGGATCATTATCCCCATTTAACAGACTTGTGAACTGATGTACAATGGTTAAGGAACTTGCCCACGGCCAAGGAAGGATTCAGTGAAGAGGGAGTCACTGCATTTTTGTTCTTTTAGAGCCCAGCAGAAAAATCTTAACACCCCATTTTTTCAAGGACCTGAAATTTCTTAGCAAGCACCCACCTACCAATGCTTATAGAGAAAGTCTCTGTCCTAGGAGCCAGCACAGAATACTTATGGCTCCATCCTACAACAGCATGGAAGGGATGCCTCTAAAGAGCCTGCTGGCTTGGGAAGGCAATAGCCTGGTGCAGCAGCATGCTCCAGGGTAACTGAATCTAGCCTGAGACAACACAAGGAAGAAATGAACAGCCACTTGTCAAAAAAAGGGTCTGTCACTAGCTGGTTTTGGGAACCTCCAGAGGTATGAATAAATATCCAGACTTTTAGATACTTGTATCAATCTTTGCAACTCCTGTTGTCATCCTATTTACAGGAAATTTGCTGTGGTAAGGCTGGCTTCCTGCATGATTTTAAATCTATTTTTCTATGGTCATTTCTCCCAAGGTTTGTATTGTATTTACTGTAGTCCCAGCACAGGACTAAAATCTGAGCTTTTAAAAGAGAGCAGGGCACAAGAGGCTTAGTTCACTTTCCTAGGAATGCTTGATATCCTTTGACATCATGAAAAACTACCACAATCTTTCAGTGGATCACTACGAGACCTACCATGTCATTTTTGTTCTCCATAAAAATGCTAAGTTTCTTCAGGAAAGACACCACCAGAATAAGCAGCTCAAAGTTCTCTCGGTCCAGTGCTTTCACCAGCATGTGCACAATGTTCTTGTTCCTCATCTTCAGCTCTGTGCGCGTGTCTTCAGCAAGGTTCAGCAGCAAATAAAGAGCAACTAACACATCAGAAAATCAATCATATTAATATCTCAGCGATACCAGAAGTATGTCAGGTTATATTTACATCAAACGTCTAGGATGGAATTTTCAAAAAAGTGTTCACTGCCAACTCTACTCCCACTGCTTCTAAGCAAAGCCAAGGCTGAATGCTTTTGATCCCAACTTAGAAAAGATAGATAGAATTCAAGTCCACTTTTAACATGCCCCCCAACCCCATCCCCAACCCCAAGAGCTGTAGAGCTTGATTTTTTTAAAACGGTCTTACATTTTCATTATTTTAAAAATCATCATTTCACTTTTCACAAGTAAACATAGCACTCATGTAAAGCACTAGACTAGCAATTCTCAGACTTAATTATAGGGCAAACCCCTTCTCATCACAGAAGTTATTACAGGACCCCAGGAAGGGGGAATGAGGCCTGAGCCCTGCCGCTCCTGGCAGGGGGTAAAGCCAAAGCTGGGGAGGTTCAGGTCTTGGGCTTCATCTTCAGGCCTGGTGTTAACAGTGTGGCAACCCACTCTGCGACAGGCCGACAGGATGAAGGACACTGGGATACGAAGTGATGGTATGGCTGGGATCTCAACCCACACAGTTTGAGAACTGCTGCACTAGACTGATAGTCCTGGGAAGAAAAATCTGTTCCATAACAGAACAGCTATGGTACAGCACAGATAACAGCAATGCAGGCACTTTCACAATGCTCCCTGCCAGTGATCCTCAGACCCTAGTTTAAATGAATTATCTATATGGATGTGAGGTGGGTCAGCCTTCCTGGCTCAATTAATGCAGGGCCTTTGTATTATGAATACTAATAAAGTGATCCACTGGTACGTCTGGTAGTATAAGTGGGCTAAGAACCACCTAGCATGTTCTGAAGAGATAGCTCCAAAAAAAAAAAAACAAGTAACACTGAAATGACATACAAGTTCTATATACAAAATCAGCTGCTAGATCTGCAGCAAATGCAAATGGTCATCTTTACCAATTTCAGTGGAGATACAATAGTCGGCACCTGCAAATGACTCCTGCAAGAGCCAAGTATGATTCAATGGCAGGAGCAATGTGACCAGCAGAACATGGCACTTCGGCACACACACATGCCAATGTTCTTTTCAAGATTGGCTAATCATTTAAATACTGTTTAAAACATTGCCAAAGGCAGAGAATGAAGGTAAAAATCACTTGATTTTTCTAATTTGTTAATAAACATCCTCCAAGCTAGTTAAAAAGTCTCAGCAAGTCTTCACAATCCATGCCGTAACCAGCACTAAGTAGGATCACCTTTGCCCTTTGTGTTTTAAGATTTCATACCTCGCAGTAGCTGTTCCTGCTTGACAACCAGCCCCTGATACTTTTTATAAGTTTTCTCATAGTCCTTTTTCACAGTTTGATTCTCAGGATCATCATCAAGTAAATAATTGGCATTAAGGATTGAATAGTAAGACAGTAAAAGACAAAGGAAAATTACTGAATGGGGACAAATATTTATCACAGATGCTATTTGATCACCGGTGAGGAACTGCATGCTCTGCATAATAATGAATAGAAGATTGTCCAGGAAACAATATCTCTACAAAGACATACCCACACTATTAATATGTTTAGGAATCGGGGGGTGTTAATTGTTCTACTAGTAATAAGAATGTCCCATCCACCTAAGCCACAATAGTAGTAAAATTAAAAAAGGTTAAAATCATTTTAAGAACAAACACCACCTCTAGCCCAAATTTTTCACTTTTGGCTTTCATTTAGTCTAGTCTTGCAACTAGATTTTGCTCTCTCTTACCTATCTACTGCATTGATATGAGTTAAACATATATTTTGATTTACCCACTAGGAACCAGATAAGTTAAAATTTGCCCAGGCACACAGAGAGGATATCAGCTTTCTTCTTCTTGGTGAGTTCCTCCTGCCAGAGTTCATGTCTCTTCAGTTCATGATCTATGATGTTCATACAAAGAGCTCCAATTTTGTAGTGTGTGATTAGTCCATGAAACTGTGAAAAACTATATTAAAAAAATACACAGTATAACGCAGAAATAAAGCCAAGAATCTGTATTCCTAAATCTTCACAACCTGAACTGTTTTCATTAGAGATAGTTGAAAAAATTTCAATGGAATAGTTTTGTTTACAAAAAAAAAAAAAAACCCAAACCAAACCAAACCAAAAAAAACCACACGCTTCTGACAAAACAGAGGTATTTTCCAAACATGTATAAATTTTGATCAAATTTTTGGTAAAACAAGTTGACTTATTTCATTTGGTACAGTAAAAACATTTTTCAACTTCACCATTTAGATTTTTTATAACAGTTCATAATTTAATACTTCTAAACAAAACAGCTTGCGAACAGGGGACAGCAAACAGGGGAGTTTGAGAGGGAAGGAGTTTGTGAAGTCCCAAGAAGGAGGCGAAGGCGATCCCCTAGCTGAAGCAGCAAGGGACAGAGCGAAGCTTGGTTGACTTCTGTTAGTTGTTTCATACTGCGGGTGGGGGCTGTTTGCACCATTGTTCCCTGATCACCAGCCTCAATCAGCCTTGTGATCACCCTTCCCCTGTGTGTTTAACAAGGGGCAAAGGCTGACCTAGGCACAGAAGGCCTTAAAAGCCAGTGGCTGAGAGACCAGGGGACAGCAAACAGGGAAGTTTGGGGAGGAGTTTTGTGAGGCCATGATGGTGAAGAGAAGCCGCACTGCTGCCAGCGCCCCTTCTGTCTCCTCTACCTGTAGCCAGACAGACATCCTGACCATAGATATCTCCACCCAGATACTGGTGTTGACTTGTAGGGACTGTGGCCTGCATTTCCCTGTCACTGACGATCAAGCTGGGGAGATGAATCAATATGACAAGTGTCTGCTGGTGAAATCTCTCGGGAGGCAGGTGGCAAAGTTACAGGAGGAGGTGTCTCAGCTCAGGAGCATCCACACCCTGGAGAAGTTCCTCGACAGCATCCACAAGGAGACGTGCAAGAAGGAGGGCACTATCCAGGTGCCAGAGACTACTGCCACAACACTGGAGATGGATGGGGAGCCTGTGGCAGGGGGAGGACACTGGCAGCTAGTTACCTCTGGCAGCAGACAGTGCTCCACCCCAGCTCACAACCCACCCTCCGTTGTGGCAAAGAATTGTTATGTGGTGCTAGAGACGTTGAAGGAGGTGGAAGAGGAGAGGCCATGCACCCCCCGAGGCTGGGCGGATCATAGCCATCACAGCTAGGAGGAAACGTAGAGTTGTGGTGGTTGGGGACTCGCTTCTAAGGGGGCACGGAGGCACCCATCTGTCACCGTGACAAGGTCTCTCGAGAGGTATGCTGCCTGCCAGGTGCCCGCATCTGAGACGTTATGGAGGGACTGTTGAGAATCATCTGCCCCTCCATGTGGGAGCCAATCATACTGCGAGAGGTGAAACTCAGCAGATCAAAGGTGACTTCAAGGCTCTGGGAGTTCGGGTGAAGGAGTTAGGAGCACAGGTGGTGTTCTCCTCGATTCTTCAGGTCAAGGGTAGGGGACTGAGCAGAGACAGATGCATCCTGGAGATGAACGCCTGGCTGTGAAGATGGTGTCGTCGGGAGGGCTTTGGCTTCCTTGACCATGGGTTGCTGTTTCAGGAAGAAGGACTGCTAGGCAGAGACGGACTCCATCTTTCGAGGAAGGGGAAGAGCATATTTGGACACAGACTGGCTGACCTAGTGAGGAGGGCTTTAAACTAGGTCAGAAGGGGGAAGGAGACCAAAGCCCACAGGTAAGTGACAATGTGGGAGACCTGGGGGAAGGGATGGAACTTGGGGAGTGCTGGGGCTATAACTCCAGGGATAGAAGAGAAGGTAGCTGGAACATGCCGGGGGAATCAAATAATTATCTTAGGTGCTCTAATGAAGCCCTAATACCTGAGGCAAGTGGGGGAGGTCAACACAGAGAAAACACAGGGAGGAAGATACAATAGAATTGAAAATCAAAATGGGAAAGTAGGGCAATCGGCCCAGTATCTTAGGTGCCTATACACGAATGTGAGAAGCCTGGAAAACAAGCAGGAAGAATTGGTAGTACTGGTGCAGACAAAGAACTATGATATAATTGGGATAACAAAGACGTGGTGGGATAGTTTGCATGACTGGAGCTCTGCAATGGATGGGTATAAATTGTTCAGGAAGGACAGGCAGGGAAGAAGAGGGGGAGGAGTAGCACTATATGTAAAAGAGCTCTATGACTGCTCAGAGCTTCATTATGGAAGTGGAAACAAGCCAGCTGAAAGTCTGTGGGATAAGTTTAGAGGGAGAGCAACAAGGGGGATGTCGTGGTGGGAGTCTGCTATAGACCACCAGATCAGAAGGAGGAGGTGGATGAGGCATTCTATGGACAACTGGCAGAAGCTTCTAGATCACAGGCCCTAGTTCTCATGGGGGACTTCAATTACCCTGACATCTGCTGGGAGGCCAATACAGCAGTGCACAGGCAATTCAGGGAGTTTTTGGAGAGTGTTGAGGACAACTTCCTGGTACAAATGCCGGAGGAACCAACTAGGGGCCTTGCACCTCTTGACTTGCTGCTCGAAAACAGAGAAGAATTGATCAGGGAAGTAGAAGTGAATGGCAACCTAGGTAGCAATGACCATGAGATGATTGAGTTCAAGATGCTGATTAAAGGAAAGAAGCAAAATGCAGACCCTGGACTTCAGAAAAGCAGATTTTGGCTCCCTCAGGGAACTGACGGGCAGGATCCCTTGGGAGGCTGATCTGAAGGGGTAATGTGTCCAAGAGAGTTGGGTGCATTTTAAAGAAACCCTGCTAAGGGCACAGGAAGATACCACTCCAATAAAGAGAAAGTATAGCAAATGTTGAAGGTGCCCAGAGTGGCTTAACAGAGAACTCTGCACTGAGCTGAAGCATAAAAAGGAAGCTTACAGGAAGTGGAAGCTTGGACAGATGACTAAGGAGGCATACAAAGACATTGCTCAGGACTGCAGGGATAAAATCAGAAGGCCAAAGGACAAATGGAGTTGCAACTAGCAAGGGATGTGAAGGATAACAGGAAAGGGGTTCTACAAGTACATCAATAACAAGAAGAGGATCAGGGATGATGTAGGTCCCTTACTGAATGGGGCAGGTATCCTCGTGACAGAGGATGAGGAAGAAGCTGAAGTGTTCAATGCCTTTTTTACATCAGTCTTCACAGGCAAGGTCAGCTCCCAGTCCACTACACTAGGTACGGTAGATTGCAGAGAAGAAGAGAGGCCTTTGGTGACAGAAGGTCAGGTTAGCCACTACTTAAAGAAGCTAGATGTGCACAAGTCCATGGGGCCGGATGACCTGCATCCTAGGGTGCTAAGGGAGCTGGCTGATGAGATAGCAATACCATTGGCCATTATCCTTGAAAACTCATGGCAAACGCAGGAGGTGCCAGAGGACTGGAAAAAAGCAAATATAGTGCCTACCTTCAAGAAAGGCAAAAAGGAGGATCCACGGAATTACAGACCTGTCAGCTTCACCTCAATCCCTGAAAAAATCATGGAGCAGGTTCTCCAAGAATCCATCCTGAAACACTGGGAGGAAAATAGAGTAATCAGGAACAGTCAGCATGGATGCACCAAGAGTAAATCGTGCCTGACCAACCTCATCGCCTTCTGTGATGAGATGACTGGATTTGTGGATGCGGGAAGAGCCGTTGATGTAACATACCTCTACTTTAGCAAGGCTTTTGATATGTTTTCCCACAGCATTCTCATCAGCAAGTTAAGGAAGTATGGGCTGGATGTGTGGACTGTAAGGTGGATAGAGAAATGGCTACATCAACGATTTCAGCGTGTAGGAATCAATGGCTCCGTGTCTAGCAAGCAACCAGCAACGAGTGGTTTGCCCCAGGAGTCGGTCCTGGGGCCAGTTCTGTTCAATATTTTTATTAATGATCTGGATGATGGGATTTATTGCACACTCAATGTTTACAGATGACACCAAGCTGGGGGGAACGGTAGACATGCTGGAAGACAGGGACAAGATTCAAGAAGACCTTGACAAATTGGAGCAGTGGGCCAATAGAAATCTCATGAGGTTCAACAACGACAAGTGCAAAGTCCTGCACTTGGGATGGAAAAACCCCATGCACTGCTACCAGCTGGGGAGCGATCAGCTAAGTAGCAGCACCGTAGAAAGGGACCTAGGGGTCCTAGTGGATGGGAAGCTGGATAAGAGTCAGCAGTGTGCTCTTGCTGCCAAAAAGGCCAATGGCATACTAGGTTGCATCAGAAGAAGCACTGCCAGCAGATCATGGGATGTGATCATTCCCCTCTATTCGGCACTGGTGAGGCCACATCTGGAATACTGTGTCCAGTTTTGGGCTCCCCGCTACAAAAAGGACATGGACAAATTAGAGAGAGTCCAGTGGAGGGCAACAAAAATGATCAAAGGGCTGGAGCACAAGTCCTGTGAAGAAAGGCTGAAGGAACTAGGCTTATTTAGCCTGTAGAAGAGAAGACTGAGGGGGGATTTGATAGCAACCTTCAACTACCTGAAGGGTTGCTCAAAGGAGGATGGAGCTTGACTGTTCTCAGTAGTAAAAGAGGACAGAACGAGGAGCAATGGTTTCAAGTTACAGCTGGGGAGGTCCAGGCTGGATATTAGGAAAAACTTGCTTACTAGGCAAGTGGTGAAGCATTGGAATAAGCTACCTAGGGAGGTGGTGGAATCTCCGTCTTTGGAGGTGTTTAAGGCCCAGCTGGACAAAACCCTGGCTGAGTTATAATCTAGTGGGAGTGGTCCTGCTTTTTTGGCACGGGGTTGGACTAGATGGCTTCGTGGGGTTCCTTCCAACCGTATGATTGTATGAAAATACAATGTTGAAAAAAATGCAAACATCTAACCAAAATGATTTGATGGACCTGACTCAAATTCTTTTGAAATTTTCATTCCATGGGAAATTTTGGGAGTGGAGGGGATGGGAAGGGATTCTGATTTGGAACAAACAATAATTCGGATGTATCTGAATTTCTCTTGGAATGAAAATTCCATTTTTCCAGCCAGCTGTAGCTTGTGTTATAAAATGGTTCATCCAAGCCATGTTCACAAAGAATGGGGGGGAGCTAACAAACCACATATCTTCACCAATATTCTAGATGTAATGAAGCTGTACACATTTCATTTGAGTACTTGGGTTTTGAATACTGTTTTCAGTGATGGGGGAGTTATGTAAGAGATAACAAAGAAGCAAAGGAGTGCAGGGGACAGGATGGGAACTCAAAAACCATGGGTTCTGTGTTCCTGGCTCTGCTGAGGCCCATATCCCATATGTTTACTTTGGGTGACTCGATTTCTTCTCCTGTAGTGATATTTCTCAGTAAAAGTGCTTTTAGATGCAGTTCTGAACTATACCATAGCAGAAAATAACTAAAAATTCAAGCCAGCTGACAGTCAGTTTCTCACCTGTGTGTATAAACTCTTGATCTTACCTTGAAAAGCAAAAGAAAATATAAATTATATTAGTAGCAAGTTCCACACTTTGTTTCCAGTCTTCTCTCAGCACTCTGGCTAAGGCACCCAGTGCAGTTTCTGGGAAAAAAAAAAAAAAAAATGCAAACAAACAAACTACAGATAAATGTCTGTAGTGCCTCTTTCTCCCTGACCTGCTTGAGCAAAACAGACTAGATGCACCTTTCCGCTGGATCCTGACTGTTTTGTGCCATGAGACTTGCAAAATTCCATCCTGCTGCTAACAAGTCACCCTGTTTAGGGATTCTCCACTTGAGGACTATGTTAAAATACTAGTGTGTGCTTTGATGCAAGTGGTCCTCCAGTCATAAATAAGGAGATGACATCAAAGCATCGAGGCTGAGAAATCACATCCCAATCAGACATCCAAAGCCCTTAGAGCTTTGAAATCTCCACTACCACTGAGGTCCTTTGGCAGCATTATGTCAGTGTCAGCTGTTTTACACCAGCACCACCCAACTTCCTTAGGTTTTAGGTGTCCTGCTTATGACACAGATATATGGGGCTCCTTGTCCACATGCTCTCAAACTGCACCCTCCAGCCTCCCTTTCTCATCTATTTTTCAACCACTCTTCCCCTTCCTTGCCCTTTGTTAATTTTCCATGTATTTTTCATTCTCTCTCTGCCTTGTTTTCCGCTTCCCCTCTCATGATACTCTCACCCCTTCCATCTACTCTCCAAATCCACTTCATCCTCCCTCCCCCTTCAAGCTGATCCATCTTTTGCTCTCTTCCAACACCAATTACTGCTGGTGAATGAAAATGGGAAGGTGACAGATTGTGACTGGCAATCATCAGGTTCAGTCAATTATTCTTTCAAGTAACAAGAGCTGTCAATCAGCGCAGGGGGCAGGTGAGGCCATCAGAGGGTCCTCAGCCTTCAGACACTTTCATTAATATGCCTCCATTTGATGGCCAGATATTTTTCTGCATCTGTGTCTCAGGCTTGTCCTGTTTTATGACATGGGAAGGGCCTGCAGGATGGAGGGCACTGGGATATGAAGTGGTTTGCCTGAGGCACCAAGGAAGAGAAGAGGTGGCTGGACAGAGAAAGTGGGACAAGGAAAAAGAAGGGAATAAGAGCACCAACCTAACAGCATCACAAACCCTTAATCTGAATCGCTCTTATCTCTGTTTGTCTTTATCCTGTGTATGCTTTTTAGTTGCGAGGAATGCCTTCCTCTATAATTCTCTATCTCGCTGACCCCAACCCGCACAAAGCACATTGGGAGGATCACTGCAATGTTGAGATTTAAACAGTATGCTCTCCCTATCTCCAATGAAAGATGCAGGAGTCCCCCTGAGCAGAGAAACAGCTCCATAGAGATGGAAAAAAAAAAACCAGCGCAACTTGAGAGGATTTGGAAATTACCATTGAGCAGCAATTCTTCCAGATTATCAGGATTCCTGGCAAGCTGTAGGATAAGGGCAGAGCCACGCACCTTATCAGGAATATCCTCATATAGTAACTCAATGTACTCATCCATGTCATTGATATTGGCTATCTCATCAATCTGAAAGCAAAGACACAGTTGGGCTATGACAGATAAAAAAGAACTCACTCAATATGCAGCAAAAACAGTGTTACTTGGTGGAAAAAGCAGAAGAGAGTGCGCAGCTCTCTTATGATATAAACAACAAAACCAAACAATGTGCAGAACCATTGCACAAGGAGACTTCATTGCAAAAACTAACACTAAGTAGCCGCTTTGCTGTCTTCAGCACCACATTCCAGATTGAATCTCACTCATATGACCTTCTAAGTATAAAATCCAAAGTAAATGCGCAAGTTTAGTATTTTTCAACTTTTGAAAAGGATTTTATTAATTTATTAATTTCAAAGCAACATCCCTGTTTAATAATTAATTCTTCAACATTTTACTTATCTGATTTTCACTTTTTCTTATATAAAACAGTTCTAGAACAGAAAAAGTCTTTGCATGCAGCGCCCTTTAAATTTTAGTTTATACTCCTACCTCCATTCCTTCAAAAGGTGGTGGATCTTTTGGTTTACTGGATTTCTCTTTCTTTTCTATAGTGATAAAAGACATGGTTATAACTAATGTGCATATTCACTGATAATTACACATTCAGTATCATCAGAGCATCTTGGTGCCCCAAACACAGGACAAAAAGAGGATATCCACCTTAAATAGCTTACAATCCAAGTACATAACCAAGCTCAAGCTTTGTTTTTAGCTCAGCTCTATAGCCAGAGCAAAGAATGAGCCCAGGAGAAAATTCTGCCATTACTTTTTGGTCCTCAGAATTGCATTCTGCAAGTAGAAGTTTTGAGGCTTTTTTTTAAAAAAAAAAAATGAATGCATCTTTAAAAACTTAACATTTTAACTATGTAAGAATTAGAAAATTCAGAGTTAAGTGCCCTTACATATATGTGCCTTTGAACAGAGTCTATCATGACATTATCATAAGACTTTGGATACACGCTATACTGTACATAGAAACAAACTTATAGGATTAACATTTACCCCTATGCTGAGAGCCACCAGAAAGTTCAGGTCAGATTTACAGTGGTACTTATGCCTCTGTCAGGATATACATCACAAGGGTGGAAAACAACTGCTGTCGGTAGTCTAATTGCCTAAACAGGACATTGTAAACTGGGCCTTGATTCAGCAAAACAGTGAAGTCCCATTGATTTCAACAAGACTCAAGTTTTGCTTAAGTAATTTCCTAAACCAGGCCCAAACTATTTCTTGTGGAGTGTGCATTATGGTAAATTGTGAAAGTGACAAAACACTTAAGAGTAAAGCATTGTAGGTTTTTCTGGTCACTGACAAGAAACATTTGTGACGGACAGCTATAGTCAAAGTTTCTGATATTTTCTGGTAGAGACCCTGCAGCTATGTCTTCATTCTCATCAAGGCCTATGTGTATTGCCTATTGCACCTTCTTATAGAATGACCATCACCCAATCAGACACATATTGATCCAAAAACAGACATCTCTGTGGAGTGAGAAGGGTACTTTTGAACGGTGTTCTGGCTTATGCTGTGGTATGGCAAGTCCAAAACACTACACACACAAAAAGCATCCCAGTAAAAATTAAAGGTGACTGACAATGGCTAAAACACTGGGTATGGGTCTGTCCTGCTTTGTTGGCACAGGCCTGAAAGATTCAGGAAATTTTTTATTTGTTTGATTCAAGAAAACTTTGCTGCTTCTTTTTTCATCACAGCAATATCCAATGTCAAGTGGCCAGCTTTTTGGCTGACACACTCTTCTTAAGGATTCAGAGACAAGGACTGACACTCCCTCAAGCTTTAGCTGAAGAGATGGGCAAGTAGGCTCAATATTTATCCAAAAAAGCTTTTCTTCCTGTTGTGTACTAGGCATTTGAGCTAAATGCTTAGTAATAAGACCAAGAGGAAAACAAAAAAGTTTTAAACAGTCTGAATAAAAATCAGCCTCTTCTCAATTAATGAAAATTTACCTCCTTTGAATCCATAATTTCAAGAAGCACTAATTCTCAGGTCACTCACCTACAGTATTTTCCTGTATACAATGAGTAGACAAGATCTTTTGCTAATTTCTAAAATATATAATAAGCAGAATGATAGCATTCAAAAATTTAATTTCAAGGACTTCTTTAGACATCAATAAAAGAAAAAATTAAAAACTGGCATAAGCCCAGTATTTGTGTTTTTGCACTAAGAAATATGCAACCAACGAAGAGGCAGCCACAAAAGAACACATCAGAAAAAAAGGTTAGGAAAAACTGAACACTGTGCTCATACAATGAAAGAGCTGGGCTTGCAATCCTGTAAGAGATTGTTGGGGATTGGAATCTTTTATATCATTTGTTCCAGAATGTGGGTTTGTAAATGTATGCCTGCAAGCCCCTAACAATTAACTGCTTTGAAAAGGAATCCAGGACTTGCCTGGAAATTTTGCCAGAATCTTTTTTGCCTTCTTTATGCCTTACCAATAGACAGAGCTGAAAATGCTAGGCCTCTTTTAACATTACTAAATCACTACATGTCTTAGGACTGAACACTCCTGAACAGGATGTTAAACAGAAGTTAAAGTAAAGCTAGGGTGTAATAGTACAGCCCTTTCAGCAAACATGGTGAGGACTTATGGTATTATAAAAAAAAATGTTGGCTCTGCAATTTAACAGGCATTGAACCATCACTCCCAACTAAAACATTTAAAAGCATCTATCTTATTAACTGATCATAAGAGAAGAAAGAAGAGGCGGCTGTAATTCTCATGGAAAGAATTCCATCGGTGGTCTTCATGGCAACATCAGAAATAATCATTTCATCATTTAGAGCAGAACACAGACTCAAATTGGAAGAGAAGCACCAACATTAAGTCTGACTAATTAAAAGTCAAAATGTACTTAAATCACTAAAATGACATCTCTTTCCCCACAAGATTCTGTCAATAATCCAGGTGCAGCATAAAACATTTACTCCTCTTCCCTTCTCAGTTTTCTGAGTATCTGGCAAAGTAGCACCTGAATTAGAAATCCCAAAAGACAGGGTATATCTAGAGCTGCTACATTTTAGTTCCCCATCCACCCTCATTTTCTCTCCTGATTACCTTTCCCAGAAGAGGCATCTCTGCGGTTTTGGAGGTAATACAGCAGCTGCTCCACTTCTGCTAGCTTGGAGGGATGAATGAGTTTGCATTCTTCCACCACTTTTCGAGCCAGGGAAGCAACATCAGTGTTTGCGTTAAGACTCTTCAGCCGAATGCTGCATGACACAGGTTAGATGGTTTCCTCCCCAGTTGTCTGAGATTTATCTATCTTTCATACTTCAATTAAAACTTATATGGGTAAGAGTCTGTCAAGGCAGAGGTGATCTACAAACATCTGATGTTCATGCTACGGTTTGAAACTGCTTAGATAAGAAAGCAGTGGTCCCCTGAAGTTCAGAACAGTAAGCAACTGTCTGCCAAATGGCCTTAACAGGGTAGATCCATTTCTCACCAGCTGATCAAACAGCAGATTTAGAGATGGCTGCATTAGCAAATGCTTCACCATTAGCCTAGGCACAGCTTAAAATGAGGAGTCAGTCATCTATTTCTAAAAAAAGTTCTCTGGAGGTAACACGCACAGTTTTTTTTTCTTAATATGAAACTCCCGGAGTACAGCATAGAAAAAATACCTTTCAAAAATGAAGCCTTCTGTCAGTATTAATCGTGTAAGAATTTCCCTACACTGCATTATACATTCATATAGAGAACCTTATTTTGCCATAAGGCACTCCAAAATCTTAGCTCATACCAATGACAGAGCATAAGCAAGAAGAGACATCTCTAAGAACAGACACAAAGGAGGAATGAAAGGATACAGTATCTGTTGAGTACCAGAGGGAATAGCATAGATTCACTGCAAATCAGACGCACATTTTCAGTGTGTTAGAAAAATGTGCAATAGTAGCATTTGCATATACAGAGGAATTCTCGGGGGTTTTTTTGGTTTGGGGGGGGGGTTGGTTTTTTGGTTTTTTTTTTTTGGTTTTTTGTTTAAGAAAAAGGAAAAGAATCCTGCACTTAGACATGTATGCTTGATCTTATTTTAAAAAACATTCTCGGGGAAAAAGCAGATCTGGACAGTTCTACCTTCAAGGTGAAAGCCTGCTGAAGTTACAGGAAAATGAAAAAGGGCCTTTTACAACAGATATGCTTAGGCAGCCTTAACTACAGAGGGCACAACAGCTGCGGCCTGTATAATGAAAATGCAGCTGGCATAATAAAATTGTTAACATCAACTGGACAATCACAAACTGCAAATAAGGGAAGCAGTGTAGTCCAATAGATTCAGCACCACAAGAAGCATCAGAAGATAATGGGTTTTATCCCAAGCTCTGGTATTCACCACTGTGACCTTGAACAAAACTTCACTTCTCTGTGCCTGTGTCCACATATGTAAGATGGGGAAAATAATAATTACTGTGCTTTACAAAGTACCTAGAGAGATACAGATGGAAAACAATATATAAGAACTAGTAAAACACTAATATTAAGAACTCAGTCCAGAAATTTTAACTTGAAGAAATAACCTCAAGAGCGTACTGTGAACTTACATTTTTTGACATTCCTTGCGCTCCCCCAACATGGGGTCCCCCGTCTGACCAAGAATGGTTGCTTCCACTTCATAATGAACAATAAGGGCCTTTTCAGAGGGATGTACATCTATGTTACCTCCTTTTACCTTCCTGCAAGGCAGGAAAAAAATGTATTACTAACAACATGAGAAGCACAAGAAAAATCTGGGAGGCCAGGTCCATGCATTTGGACATCTCTGATCAGGCAGTGCATATGACTGAGTAAACATAAAATTCTACCTATAAAGCATAAATCCAGTCTTGATCCTCTTTGCATTAGCCCATCATTTCTCTTTCCCGCATTCCTTCAACTTACACAGAAGAGTAGAATCTTAACAAAGGAGGCACTTCTAAGTCTATTGGCTTTACTATACACAAAAATACTAAGAACAGTATCAGGTTCCAGTTACAAGAGAAATTAAATAATTGAGGATGTGCCTTTGACTTTAAAAGCTCCTATCTGCTTAGATAAAGTCTATACTAATCAAAGCTAAGAGGGATCAATCATTCAATTGGAAAAATACCCCTCTTGTAAAACTCTGAATATTAAAAAGAGGGTTAATTTTCTAAATATCACTATGTTTTGAAAGTCAATATTCCAAATCCTCAGCTTCCCCAGAGACTGATTCCATTAATGATTACTCATACATCTCTAAAGGAATGCTTCTTATAGATCCTGCTGATAGGATAAGTCACATCCTAAAAACTGAAATATTACCAAGAAAAAAGAATGAACACCACCAACCTGTTTCCACAAGAACTCAAAAATCCCTCCTGCTGGAGCACAGACCTCCATAGTACCAATTTTTCCAAGAGCCTTAAATGCATTTCAGGATGGATTTTGGTAGTTTGTTACCAAGCTTAGCTCATTTTTAAAATTCACCACGAGATATAAATCAAGTGAGCCCAAACCCATTTCATTATGTGTACAGATATTTGCTGATAGGCTCTTTTAGGAAAACTCCATGAGCTTGATCCTGTAAGTGGCTGAGCATCCTCAGTTCCTGTTATAATCAATGGGGACCGAGGGTACTTATCCCCTTAAGGCAGTCGTTTGCAAACCTTTTTTCTTGGGACCCAGCTGGAAAAAAAAAAAATCATTTGTACCTGCAGACCAACAATTACATCTTTGAGCAATGCATTCCAGTCTTCTGGCGGCAGCAGAAGGGGATGCTGTGACCCAGTACCTCAGGATCTGCGATGTAGTATTGGGTCCCAACCCTAAATTTGAAAACCATTGCCTAAAGGTATATGGGCTTGAGTGGAGGAGTTTGGGAGAGGAATGGCAATTTATGGAATCATTTGGACTGCTTCACTCAGGGTCTACTAGTCAGATGTTAAAAGGAATTTATACCAGTGCCAAGCTTAGTACATTTGTACCTTAAAGCTATCTTTCTATACAGAAACGTATTAACAGACAAGTTCACACCGTCGCTGAACGTTTAGTCAAGAAATGCCGTATTTAAGGTTAGTCAGGAAGCCTTAACTGCCAAAGTCTTTAGTTAGACAATTACGCAAAATATCTCAAACATAATACTCAGGCTGGGATTTTCAAAGAAGCCTAAGAAAGTTAGATGTCCATCCCCTTCCAAGTCAAGGATTTGGGTGCTAAGCTCACTTAGCCCCTTTAGTCAACCCTAGCCTATAATATCCAACATTTTTATCTCTACAGCCTTCTTACAAAGGTTGTAATTTTGTTTCATTCTTCAGTATTTACCCTCAGCGCATACCAAAACAGTCAAGAATGTTCACTTAGCGGCCTGATGTAGACAGGTATTGAGTTGCTTTTGACTGAGTTCTATGTCGCAAGTAACAATCTGAATTTAGTTGTCAGAGCTTTCTCTCCTGTCTAAGGAATGTTTTATTCATTTTCTCACTACTGTCCAGGACATTTTTTTCACTTCTGCAGATAGACATCTCTGAACTATTTATTGTTGTAGCAGCTCAGAGAAATACAAGGAAAGAGCTGGACTGTGAGCATTTATGATGTTTAGGTAGAACTAGGTACCTCATAAAGAATTAAAAGGAAAAAGTAGCCATGACAGCCTGACTGCTGGAGTTATTTTTTCCCCATTGACCATATAACAGACAACCAAATTTCAGATGAACTATCTTTTTTTTTTTTTTTCAAATAATCAACTTCTTTTATCATTCATAATTTTTGAAGTTGGCCCTATACATCAGACCTGGTTCTGCAAGCTGCTCAGTATGGGTGGGCTCTGCCCAGGAATCTGCCCAGATGGAGCAACTTGGAGGATCAAGGCCTTAGGAATAAGATGATAGTCAAAGGAAGCCAGCTTTTCTATTCTCTTTGAAATCCACTTCTTCCATGGTTATACACAAAGAAACTAATTTTGATTGCTTCTATTTGGAGAGCTGATGCAAAGTCAAAAACTGTTTTTAACTGCAGGACATAGAAATATTTATGAATGGGTTGAAGAACAAGCCTGACCAAATTAGTTGTCCCACATAAAGAGTTTTTAGCACTGCCTTCAAGCTTTTTCCTTATGGAACCTTCCCACATCTAGGATGGAGTGATGGGCGAGCATAGGACCTATTGCTGTCCAGATCCTCTGTTCCTCTTCCTTGGTGCCATGGGAGAGGACCACATATGGGTCACAGATCATAGAATCATAGGGTTGGAAGGGACCTTATGAGGTCATCTAGTCCAACTCCCTGCCAAAAAAAAGCAGGACCACTCTCACTAAATTATCCCAGCCAGGGTTTTGTCTAACCGAGCCTTAAATTTCTCCAAAGATGGAGATTCCACCACTTCCCTAGGCAGCCCACTCCAATGCTTCACCACCCTCCTAGTAAGAAAGTTCTTCCTAAGAACCAGCCTCGACCTCCCCAGCTGTAACTTGAAACCGTTGGTCCTTGTTCTGTCCTCTGTTACTACTGAGAACAGTCGAGCTCCATCCTCCTTGGAGCATCCCTTCAAGTAGCTGAAGGTTGCTATCAAATCCCCCCTCAGTCTTCTCTTCTGCAGGCTAAATAAGCCTAGATCCTTCAGTCTCTCTTCATAAGTCTTGTACTCCAGTCCCTTGATCACTTTTGTTGCCCTCCGCTGGACTCTCTCTAATTTGTCCACGTCCTTGTTCTAGTGGGGAGCCCAAAACTGGACACAGTATTCCAGATGCGGCCTCACCAGTGCCAAATAGAGGAGAACAATCATACCCCTTGATCTAATAGCAACACTTCTACTGATGCAGCCCAGTATGCCATTGGCCTTTTTGGCAACAAAAACACATTGCTGACTCATATCCAGCTTCCCATCCATCACGACTCCCAGGTCCTTTTCTCCAGTGCTGCTACTTAGCTGATCACTCCCCAGCCTGTAGCAGTGCATGGGGTTTTTCCATCCCAGGTGCATGACTTTGCACTTGTCCTTGTTGAACCTCATGAGATTTCTATTGGCCCACTGCTCCAATCTGTGATACTCTAATCTAATTATCAGGCTAGAACAGTCTCTCCTCTACAGCCTGGGGGCCATCCTCCCTTACATGTGCATAGGCCCATCATCCACTCAGCTACTCAGGATCAGTCCTAGCAAGGGAAGGTGCTCTTTCATCCATACCTCAGTTTTCCAAACTGAAGGCTTAAATTTTGTGACATGCTTTGAGATCTACAGCCAAAACATACTACACATAAGCTCTACTTATCAGCATTTGCCATCTACTAGAACTATGGTTCCCAACCTGTGGTGCAGGGACCCTTGGGCGTCCACGCAGTTACTGCAAGGGGTCTGTGAATATATCCAGTCCCAGTCACTGCCAGCCAGTGGCCGGGCCAGCCTGGGCCCTGTCTGGCCCCAGCAGCTGTCAGCCAAATCCATATTGGAGAGTGCTCTAAATTAATTATATTTCCCTGCTTTGGGCAGCCACACCCTGGATGTGCCCCAACCCCTTTGGAGCAGGTGGGTGCCATGAACGCCACCGCTCTTCTACAGCACTTCTGCCTGCAGTCAGTCCCCGATAACTATTATCGGTTGGGGGGGGGGGCCTCGAAATTTTTTTACATTAAAAAGGGATCCTCATACTTGAAAAGGTTGAGAACCACTGCACTAGAACAATCGTTGTAGCTGGATCTCCACTGTCACATAGGAAATTATTTTTAAACAGTAAGTGAAACATTTATATTATTATTAAGTTCTATAGTCATCCACCTAATCGGGGGGAAAAAAAAATCAAATGCTGTATCATCATCATGGCTCTCAGTAAAAAGACTGTGCCATATTGATGGCATATAGCCATGTTATGCTGGCCTTTCATTTTGCCTATCTGGTTGGTTCTTGAAATTGAGAAGAATCTCTATTAAGGCTTAACAGAGGAAAGTCTTGTCTACACACAAAAGTTGCTTCAATTTAGCTCTCATATAAAGTGAATTAAGAATATTCACATAGAAGTTTTCTGCAATTTAAATCAGGTTTTTAAAACAGTCTATTTTAATTAAACTGATGCAATTTGTGTATATACAAGGTTGAATATTCCTGTGAGCTGGGGCTGGTTTTAGCATGGGTTCTCTAGAACACTAAAACGTAGTCTGCTGTAAGAACGCTGGGGAAAAAAAAAAAAAAATCCTCCAAGATCACAAAAGTGGGCTCCATAGAATAAGCACGTTTAAAGAGAACTAGTACTTTGAGATGGTCATTGTCACTTTAACCACGGCTGAAAACTGAGTGATCATCTACGATCATGTCTTCATAGCAGAATCAGTGGCCATCAGAAATCAGTGACAGTTTTCAATGCATTTGTAAAATCAAGAATCTGAATTATTTAATGTGTACAGGTAAAGAGCCTAAGCAACAGAGGTGAGGGGAGCACCACTCTCCATGTGCCTGGAGTGTCTGAACAGATCAAATCAAATCTTTACAATGTAGAAGATAAGCAGAAAATGGAGGTGGGGTGGAGGGAAAAAGAGGTCCAGCAGAAGCTCAAGAGTTCAAAAAATGATGGATAATGAGAATATCCAGAGTTACACAGAATGAGAAAAAAAATCATCCCCTGAAGCACTAGCTCTTATAAATCACTCACTAAGGGCTGGTCTACACTACAGAGTTTTGTGGACAAAGCAGTGGAGCCGTACATACTGAAGTGCTCCTCTGCTGCACCAACACCAGAAAAAAAGACCTGCGGTGTCAAACTGACACTTTCCAAAGATGTTGTGTCAGTCTAGCTCAGCAAAACAAACAAGGAAAACTGCTGCAGTTTTAAAGACTAACAAATCTATTTATCGCATGAGCTTTTCTCCCACAAAAGCTCATATGATAAATAAATTTGTTAGTCTTTAAACAGTGTCATAGGACTTTTTGTTTGTTTAGCACTGATACTGTGTTCCTTACATTGGCTGTAAGCTGTTGTTCTTGCCAATTTCATGTCTCTTACAAGAAAGCTGGTCTCCTAAAGTCCAGCTGACACCTTCCCCACCCAGCTGGAGAGTTGAGCAGCTGGGTCCCATCTCCCAGTGGCTTCTCTCTGGCTCTCAGCTGAGAACAGAGAGTGGAGGGGGGACAGCCCATGATAGCTTGTATAGCAGCTGGACTTCCAGCAAGAAGCTGCCAGACTTTCAGCTCACCACATAGCCTCTCCTAGGTCAGTGGAAGTGATGATCATGAAGATACACACCATCGACCCAAGCTTGGTAGTATGGCATCAGCCGCCGCAGCAATTAATGCTGTAAGCCAACCTAAAATAGGTTGACTTAGATGTGGTCTAGCTGATAGGGTTATGAAGAAAATTGCCCAATGGACATGTTTTTCTATAACTGTTCTTTTGGAGATGCTTGCATTTTCCTCTGAAGCAGCTGGCATCCATCACTGCTGAAAGACGGACTGGACTAGATAAACCCTGGTCTCTAACTGGGACAGTCTTACCATTAAGCAACGGTGTTAGCAGGCAACAGAACCACCCATTCTTCACTCCATCCCAGTCAAAAAGCCCATCCACCGGTACCAAGAACAGCGCTTCCCTTCATCTACCTACTTTGCCATCCCACCTGCACCTTGACCTCCAGCCATCTCCCTTATCCATACTTCACCCACGCAGCCCACACTCCAAACCCACCCCAACCACCACCCAGCTCTTCTCTGCTCCCACCTAACACAACCTAAGCAAGAGCCATCTCCTCCCGTCCACCTCAACCTTCCCTAAAACCCCCACCCTCCTCACATCCACCTTCTCCTCCTCCCACGGACCCCTCACCCCCTTCCACAACCTCACCCTCCCCTCCCACGCCAGCCCCTTCCCATAACTCTCCTCTCCCCGCCCCACCCCGCTGCCCGGCCTCTGAGGGCCCCGGCCGGGCGGTACCTCTTCAGGTATCTGGCGTCCTCCCCCTGCATAGCGGCGCGCGGCTGCGGATGCCGGGCCGGTTGGGGGGGGAGGGCGGTGGCTCGGCACCGCAACGGCCGCAGTTACCAGGGTGAGAGCCGCGCCAGCCCCGCCCACACAGCGCCGGCCCGGGACACCGCCTACAGCTCGCGCCCGGCTCTCTCCAGCGCGCAGGCGCAGAGAGACCGCGAACCCAGCACGTCAGTCGCGTCGCGAGACTGATTTGGCGCTCCGTGCTCAGAGCGAGATTGGGTGCAGAGGCGAGGGAGCGGCACAGCGCCCCCTGGAGACTGGGAGGAGACACAGGACGCCCCGAAGCCGGCGGGCGGAGCGCGCAAAAAAACCGAGTCGTGTGGCACTTTAAGACGAACAGATTTATTTTTCGCATGAGCTTTCGTGGCAGAAGATCCCGTAGTGGGAGTTTTTCCCACGAAAGCTCATGCGAAAAATAAATCTGTTCGTCTTTAAATGCCACACGACCCCTTGGTTTTGTTCGCTGGTAGACTACCACAAGTTAACACGGCTATCCCTTTGGAAATTGAGGCGGATCCCGCCCGCCCCTAGTGCCCCCTGTGGGCACGAGCAGCCCGTGGGGCGCCGCGTGACCCAGGACCTGCCTAAGTGGTGCAGGCTGGTGCAGCTACCCTTCTTCCACTCGTAGGACAGGCCGGGTGTGGCGTTTGGTGACCGGATGTCCTACTAGTCGGCACTTTGCCCTATACAGGCACCTGTCCTACCTCTCCCTCCATCCACCAACAAAAGTGTCCTGATTTCTCACGTTTGCTGGTGGGAGGCATCCTGACTTGTTTATACTCAACTGGTTCTGTTATAAATGGCTCAGGCTTTCTTAAACTTCTTAGCACTAAGTCTACACCACCTCTGTGACCGGCGAAGGTCACACCCAGTATGGCCAACATCAAGCGTTCAACAATTATGAGTCAGACACCAAGAAAATCATGACTGGCTGAAAAAAGCATGAGGCTTTTTATAACAATAACATGGGAGCTTTTTTTGCCTTCTCTCTTTTGAGATGTTAAGTTACACTTGAGCAACATTTTCCAGTTTTCCTCCACAAGCCTAATGGCTAGAAAATAACTTTTAATGAAGCAAAGAGTCTCATGCAATCACTTGTCCCCAAGAGCTAGGATTTCAAGGAAAACACCAAATATTACTTACTAGACTTGTGATAAAATTGTGAGAGTCAGCAACACTGGGAACCATTTTTAAAACTACCTTGAAATTTTCCCCATTGCAGACAGGCTCCTGAAGCAAGGATGCTGGGGCAAAAATCTATTCTTCCTCAAAATGTTATGGTGTGTAACTGTGTGTGCACCAAACTGGCACCTCTCCAGATCACACTCTCCTACCTGCAAAGTAAAGTGAAGGAACTCAGTTTATCTCCCTTTGATGGAGGAAGGGCTAAGTAGTAGTCCCGGGTATTTAACCTGGTGATTTCAGTGAAGTTAAGAGTATAAATTTTGATATTTTAGCCCGTAAGCTACCAACCGTCTCTGATCTGTGCAGGGCTTCTTTCAAAAAAGCCTTCTGTGCATAAATAAAAAATAATCCCAAAAAACAAACAAATCACATTCGGCCTGAAATTTCTCATACTTCTGCATAGCTCAGAAGAGAGTTTTGTGGTTAGCAACAGTTTGGGAAAGTTCCCTTTGGGGATTATTAACTCCACAGTATATTTTGCTTATTTCCACTCAAAGAATTGAACTCCAGCAATGTTATCAGCAGTCGTACAATAGCTGGTATATTCTTTAAAGCCTCATTTCCTGGGTGCATGTGAATAGGTGAGACTCTCAGCTTTCACTTAAAAACTAAGTTTCTAGTGCCTATGGTTGCATAGAAAAGAATGAAAACATGAGCTGAGTGTTCCCTAACAGCTCACAAAATCTTTGAACTTCATGGCTGGCAGCACTGAAACTGGTTCATTTTGACAAGCAAGGAGTCCTGTGGCACTTAAAGACTAACTAATTTATATATTGCATGAGTTTGCGTGGGAGAAAATCCCACTTCCTTATATACATTTGCAAACAGACGCCCTGAAAATACATGCATGGGAGCAACTTTGATTCATAGTAATTCTGTATCTCTTTTTTACAGATGGAACACTGACACACAAAGAAATGAAGTGATTTGCCTGTGGCCATCTCTTATGGTAGCATAGGACTTAGATTAGCACTCTGGCATTGCTGGCTTCCAGCCCTACATTCATTCTACTCATCAATTCTGGCTCTCAGTGCAAAGAAATCCAACTGCTTTTCAACAGACAAATATGATGCACTTGTATGCACAACATGCTTCCCCCTCCCAGTGTTTCTGCTCTTTCTTTTTCTCAGTCTGACTTAGTTAAACAAGGCAGTTCATGCTACATATAAGAACTATTATTTGTGTTATGGTAGCGCCTAAGAGACATACTGTACTCATGAACTAGGAACCCATTGTGTTAGGTAAATATAGCACAAAAAAGGTGGACTGTAAAACCTAAAAGCTTACCACCTAAAGCACCATAGCCTTGATCTTGCAAAATGTGTGAGCAACTTTACACAAATGAAGACAGAATGTAGAAGAATTTCCAGATGGGTAAATTTGGCAAATACAATCTTTTTTTAAAATTTCAACCCTATCAAATCTGCTTTGGCTATGCTAATACCAGTATTCATTTCACAGTGCTAATATTAGAAGATACATTTTGTTTGGAAAAATGCCAGTTCACCCCCAGAAAACCAGCTGCCTTTTCAGCAGCAGTTTGTGGGTCAGCAGCTAGTTTTAATTCACTTACTTTCACCAAAAAGTATGTTTAGACTATTGAACTGCTCCAAATTTAGCTTTTATGCAATTGCTGCTGGAAATGCAGTTTGGCAGTTTTAAGTTGTCACTTGTTCCTCCTTCCTTTCCTCACTTTCCCCTGTACCTCTTTTCCTGCCCATATTATAATGTCTTATCATCACAGTTTCTCATGTCACAATTGAACACCATGGGTGTAAGTATTCTTGATGTGGGAATCAGTGATGAGGTCTAGTTAGAGACTTTCAAAGTTGGTTCACAGCTTTGGCTTCCTGAAAAAAGATCCAGCTGGCCAATCAAAATGCAACTTTGAATAATCAATGTCCCCAGCCAGACCTAATAAAGCCTAGAATATTATTAACTAGGTATTTCCAGGTCAGTGTTTCTCTTTCTAACAAAGAAAAATTAGCCTCCAATTCTGTATTTCCCACTTTAAGTCAGATGGAGACTTATTCACTGAGACATGTTTGGCTTTCAGTAATTATGACCCACCAAAATAAAAAAGCCTCTCAAAAATGTCTATAAAAATCAAAAACTTTCTGATTCAGCCTCTATCCTTTGCCACTGGCTTCAGTGTCTGGCTGTGGACCAATTGGAACTCTGGCATGAGTTGTGTCCTAGTGACCTAGTTCTACTTCCTTCCCACTGTCTGCTCATCAATAGTCTTCCCATAACCTTCTGTATCTAATCTGTTCCGTTATATCTTCTTTTATCTGTCTCAGGCTGTACAGGTTGTAAAGTTTTTAGGTCTCTGTCATTTATAGGAATCGGGTGCTATCTGCTATCCCTTTATCTAGTTTGGGACCCTTCTAGTAAGACTTTTTGCATTTTATTGCAGAAGCCACCCAAACCCAAAAGAGAAGCAAGATATATAGGCAACTAAGCCTTGTATGTTCCTATAGTGTTAGTAAGCAATAATTACCTGCCTTATGAGAGGAGACTCAAAGGCTATGTCTACACTAGGTGCATAAGTTGATTTAAGCAGCCTTAAGTCTATTTAAGCAAAGCCAGGGCTATATTTAGAATTTATTAAGACAACTTAAGCACTTGTTTAAGTCAACTTAATAATTTCTGCCCTGTAAGTAGACTTAAGCTTTTAAGTCAACTTTACAGGGCACAAAGCCCCTGGGCCCCACCCCCTTCCTCACCTCCAGTCCCAATTGGGCTCCCAGAGCCCCGTCCAGCTCCAAGGACCAATCTGGCCCCAGCCATGCCGGCAAGCAGCTAGGAGCCGGAGCTGGCTCCAAGCCCCTTGAGGCAAGCAGTGGGAGTTTGGAGATGGCTCCTGCCACCCACGGCAAGGGGCTGGGAGCCGGATCCACCTCCCAGCCCCTTGCAGCAAGCAGTGGAGGGCTTGGAGATGGTTCTTGCCACCCATGGCAAGGGGCCAGGAGCCCAATGGGCACCATGGGCAGGAGGCTAGGGCCCTGGTCAATTTCACATACTAGAAGGCTGCAAAATTGACCAGGCTGCCAGCCCCTTGTACCATGGCCCTGAGCTCCTAGCCTGTGAAATTGACCAGGTCCCAGTTGCCTGCCTGCAGGGCAAGCAGCTTGGAGCCAGATCGGGCTCCAAGCCAGCTCCTAATCCCCACAGCCTGCAGCAAGGAGCTGAGGGCCAGACTGGGATCCCAGCCCATCACTGTAGGTGGTGGGGGCCAAAAGCCGACTCCTGCCCTGGTCATTTACAAGCGGCAGGGGCATGTGGAGTTGGCTCCTGCCCTGGCCACTTGCAAGCGTCCAGGATAGGAGCCATCTCCATGTGCCCCTGGCTGCTTGCCAGTCCCTGCTGCCTGCAGAGAGGGGCTGGGAGCCAGCTCCGGCCCCCAGCTCCTCACCACACAGCAGGAGCAGGAGCAGGAGCAGGCCCCCAGGGGACGGATCGGGGCCTTGGAGCCCAATCACATCCCAGGACGGGGAAGGGGGCAGGACCCAAGCCTGGGCTGGGATATGTTTACCAAAGTAGGCATACCCAAGTCGATTTCACAAGAGTGACTTAAAGTCGACCCTGTGAAGCTGACTTAAAATAACCCCCTAATGTAGACATAGCCAAAGAGCTTGGCTTGTTTAGCCTAATCAAAAGAAAACTTAGGGGTGATATGATTGTACTCTATAAAATAATTAGAGAGATAAATACCAGGAAGGGAGAGGAATTATTTAAGTTCAGCACCACTGTAGGCACAAGAACATATGGATATAAACTGGCCATCAGGAAGTTTAGACTTGAAATTAGATGTTGGCATGAAGTTCTGGAATAGCCTTCTAAGGGGAGCTGTGGCGATAAAAACTTAGGTGGCCCGTGAAGGGATGTTAGATGGGATGGGTTCTGAGTTGGTGCATAGAATTGTTTCTTGAGCGTCTGACCCACATGCTCAAGGATTAAATGATCACCATATTCATGTCAGGGGGAGATTTTCCCCAGGACAGATTGGCAAGGGCTCAGGTTTTTTCACCCTCCCCTGTAGCATAGGGCATGGGTCACTTGCTGTTGGTTTCTTTGTAACTTGAAGCTTCTAAACCATGATTTTGGGGACTTCAATGACTCAGTCATAGGTTAGGTGTCTATTGCAGGAGTGAACAGGAGGGTCTGTGGCCTACATTGTGCAGGAGGTCAGACTAGATGATCATATTGGTCTCTTCTGACCTTAAAATCTATTAATCTATTTGATATCTAACTGTGTCCCTGTGGTTTCCTTGTATTCTTAATATTGTGTAGAAAAGCAGAAAGCCAAGAGATATGGGATGTGTCCTGCTCTGTATTTGTAATGCACAGTGTAAATTTCTGTTGCTAGACTTTGTGAAGACTGGACTCAGGGACCAACCAGATCAGATTCCTTACTTGGGTGGCCTTCTAATAAACATGGAGTAGAATCATATATAGTTGTGTACAGTATCAGATGCACACTAAGACAGGAGGTTGCCTGATAAGTATGATCTCTTGCACAGTTTTCATTGCAAGATTGATTAAAAACATAAATAAATATACTTAATAAGTAACCAGAAATCTGCATAATGTCAACAGCTAAAGGTTGGAAGGGTGAGTGTGGAGTCAAGGAATAGAAATGATAGGTATTCTTGAAGCAATGAGAGAGGCCAAAAGGAATCCTGCTGATGAGGAGAAATCCCATAAAACCACAAAAAGCTAGGATTGTCATACAAAATGAGATCATTGATCCATCCATTGTGGAATCCTGCCTTCAGCAAAGTTCTCAGCCTGAGCAAACCCATGCTGGCACCTCTGGGCTAGCCACATCAGATATGAATGTAAAAAAATTGTTTGAGTTCCAGCACCTATTTCATTACAAATTAAGCCCTGGAGTCAGCTTTCAATGTGTTTTCACTCTGGCCATCCACTTCCCATAGGACTGGCTAGTGTTACCTAGTTACAATATTTGGGAGAGGATCCAGGGTCTCTTCCTGTCCGAGTGCTCCCCCCATTATAGCCAGCTGTGCTGTCATCTTTCCACCATGTCTCTCACTTTCGTTCACACTGTCGATCCCAACCGTAACACAGGCTCAGTCAAAAAAGCATTTTAAAGCAAGCTCCTCTTCCTGGATTAACAGCACACAACTGGCTGAACTGTGACATAACTATGACTTACAGCTGTGGCTGCAAATTGAAGCTTTGGTTAGGGGTGGGGAAAGCTGCACTGTGCAAGCAGTTACTGAATTTTCCTCCTTCTCTCCATATCTTCTGCTTCCCAGCCAACCTATAGAATATTTTCAGCATCGTTTTCAGAAAGCAAATTTGGGTTACATTATTCTTTTATGTCAGGAGATGTTTTTAATAAGGATGTCTTCATGGAAACTACCTATAACTGAGTTTTATCCCTATCAGAATTGTTTCCAATCCAGTTCTGGGGATCCCTGTGAGTTATTCCAGCCTTTTCTTACATTTTATGTTTGAGGTGGGCCTGTACCAAAACTGGAATCCAGATCTGAACTTGGCAGCTCAGGCCCATCCTGTGGAGTATTGAGAATGCATTGAAATTGCAAGCTATTTTATTTGGGATTTTTGGAGGCTATTGCTGTCAGAGTTTCTGTGGGTGTTTTTGATTGATTGGGGCTTGGTCACTGAAGATGGTGTTGGGCTCTAGTCTCTATTAGCAAGTAACAAATGTATAAGGTCCCAGTCCTGCTTGCTGGCTAAGGTGGGAGCTCTGTAAGGAAGCGTGTGATCTAAATGAGTCCCAAAAGAGTCAGTTTGATGCAAGGTGGAATGAGTAGTACCTCCCTGCTGTAGGAAGCAGTCTGTTTTCTCTCTCTGTTTTTGTGTTTTTGCTTATCATTCTAAATTTTAATGGAATAAAGTAAGGTTATGTTGCAGTCCTCCAGCAAGAGTATTTGATGTTTTTATCTAGCTTCTCTGTATATTCTGCAAGCATAACTCACCCTTCCATCTAGGGATTTTGTGATAATATCATCTCTCAGCCCTGGGCCCCAATAGACAAGATGATGAACTTCTTGGGCCACCTTCTTCAATGGACTCAAGATTTCAGCTCATAAAGATGCAGTATGCAGAAAACAGGCACATAGCCACAAACGTCATGGCTTTTTCCTGGCCCTGATCCTGCAAAAGTTAAGCATGTGCGTTTTCAGTACTACCTCTGCTCAAGCCTAAAGCTGATCATAAAATGAGAATTCCTTTCTGGGGGGGAAAAAAAAAAGCAAATAATTTTTTTTTGTTTTTGTTCAATTTTTTCCCAATTTTTTTTGAGTTTTCAATGAAACAATTTAAAATGAGAAATTTCCTTTTAAGAAGGAAGAGGAAGAGAGAGTAAGATTGAGAAGACCTGCCAAACAGAAATGACTATGCTTTGATTTCAATCAATTTTTAATCTAACCAGAATTTTTTTTTGTTTCAGATCCATTTAAAATGAAATTTATACATTTGAATAATTTTGATAAAAATAATCAGAGAATTCAGGCTTGAAATAAAGAGCAATTTTAGATATATATATTTTTTTAACACTGAAGGTAACAAATCACTGAAACAACTCACTTTGGGAAGTTATGGATTCTCCATCTCTCATAATGTTTAAACCAGACCTGGATTAATTTCTAAATGAGATGCTCTTGCTAAAATGGCAGCTATGAGCCTGATACCAAGTTCTATGGTGAAGTTCTCTGACCTGCATTACCCAGGAAGTCAGACTAGATAATCACAATGTACCCTTCTGGTCTTGATGTCTCTGATCTGATGAAGAAATCTGAGACAAGAGTGAGGAACAGGAGGTTACAGACACGTTCATGTTCTTATTTGTTGTTCTGTTCTGGCCAGGCCAATGGCGTCAAGGGTGCAGTGATGGTGGGAAGATGAGCTTAACATTGATGGTGGTGAGGCTGAAGGTGGGGTCGGTTACAACAGAGCTGATGCTGGTGAAAATGAAGAAAGTACCTAGGAGAAAGCAGGAAGTGGCAATGATAAGAATGAGGCTGTTGGCCAGGAGGCACAATAATGCAACATGGAAGGTGAGGACAATGCAGCTGAAGACATGTATTGGGGAAGATAATGGTGGGGATGAAGATACAGGGGCCTCACACAGAGAAACCTATTTCTCCATTATTCCAGGTGTTTTTCTAGGATTGAGGCCCAGACTCTCCTTTTCCTTCCTTCAAAGTGAACCCTGCCAGTGAAGAAGTACCAGTGTTAGCGAGAGGTGTGTCACTGATCTTACATGCACCACAGCTGGCCAACATTAGGATCTGAAAGTTAAGTCCTTGCAGTCACCATTTCTCATGAGCTTCTGGGTTATAAGAACAAAAACTGCACAGCTCAGTTGAGTTGTGTGTTGGAAAAAATGATCCTCATGTTTTCTCCTATTTCAGCTATCATCTTTGAATTGTTTGGGTAATTCCCCTCTTTTAGCCTTCTCTGTTTAATGTTAGCTGATTCATATGCCTCCTGTTTGACACGTGTTCTTCTAGACTAGGCAGTAAAGCGTAGACATATGTGCACACACTAGTTTGCCTTCAGTACTAATGGGCACACCAGCCACAGGCACAACTGTGTGCCTAGCTTCACAGTGCAGTGAACATCGGCCAGCTACCTACACACATTTAGCCCTATACGCATCCACACTAAAACACACTTTGGCATGTGCATGTGTGGTGGTAGGTTTGACAAAAGCCTTTTCATCTACCTAGTACTTTTCATCCTCGAATCTCCAATTTTGGAGGCAACATGCAAACTCTCTCCTTAGCTCAATCAACTCTACCTAAGTATTGCAATTTGTTTGATGTAAGATTTCCCTACTGTCTCAGGGACATATTAATTGCCTTACAGCGAGGTGGGTTGTTGGCTTTACAAGATTGAAGAAGGAGAAACCTGGAAGGTTATCTGGTCTATTCCAAAGAATCAATCCAGAAATGTTTATTACGTCATCTTTTCTTGATTTTTTCCTCATGCATATTACATTGTCTCAGTGACAGTTTCAAAGGTCTCTGAAATCAAAAGCATTAACAGGATTGTTCATAAAAAGACATTGGGGCTAGTCAATATCAAAGGAAGAAAACATTAAAAAAAATTATAACTCAATCAGTGATGTTACCAAATTAAACATTTAGGCAAAAGAAAGATTAATTTTTTTAATGAAAAAGTAGGGGATGTCTTATTAAATACAATAAACAGCTTTCCTTTGCAGTAGGCACATTTTTAAGGTTATCATTTTGTAATAGAAAGAGAAACTCCTAAGTTTAAAGTTTGCCTCATACAAATGTCATTTGTTAGATTTCTTGCTAATCCAGAGGAAATGTTATCCTAGCACTCCCCACGGCCCAATGTCTAGGTGATGGATACATGATAAACTTACATGAACCTCTTTTAGTGAGATACAGTTCACTGGAGACAGCTGGGGTTTTAATTTTTCAGGGCTTAGAATGACTTAACTCTTTAAAAAAGTAGATTTAAGTTTCCCTTGTTAGGTCACTTAAGTTTCTTTTCCCCCCCCCCCCCTTTTTTTTTTTTTATTTGCTACTTGCCCTGATCTGTAATCCCCAGCCTCTGGAGGAAGCTTTAGCCATCCCAAACTTTTCACTTCTTGATTATTTTACAATTCCAGAGGACTCTTTGCACAGATTCTACATTTTAACATTATTAAGCCTGGAACAGGATTGAATGGAGTCACTCAAAGCAAATGGTTTCCAATACTGTTCTATTTCCAGTTTTTAACTAAGGTGCTTTTTTCCAGGTTCTGGGTCATTTTTCTGTGTGTGAACCATATTTCATAGGAGATGGTATCTGCATTCCTTGGAAACCATGTTTCCATGCATTATGCTGTCCTTGGGTTGGTCTTCTTGCCTCTTGTTATCCAGCATATAGTTTTCTAGATCCTGGATATTCAAGATGTGTGTAGGATTTAGCCACAGAATTCCTGATGTGACCGAATCTCACATAACTCACCAAAGATGTAGGCATGAAGAATGTCCAAGCCAGGAATTTCCTAGGTATGTATTACCAGTTCATCTGCTAAATATTGCATATATTATACCCTACTGTGATTGTAATGGCATTGTGTGGTACCACTGACCTGCTCCTCAGTTGTCCATCTGTAGTGATTCCCTGCTTTTACAACCCAGATTCTCTTCAATTTCATGCAACCACAGAGGTTAAGATGGAAAAGGCCTCTTTGATTAACTCATTGGGTATGTCTACACTTACAATTTAGTTCAAATTAATGAGGATTAATTCAAACTAAATTAATGCATGGCTACACTGGCTTTCACATGGAACTCCCCCAGATTTTAAAATCTGTAACCAGATCCAAACAAACCACTCACCACAGTCAAGGCACAGACAAATATTCAGTCTGTCAGAGAAAGGTCTAACATGATCCAATGGCTGGAAGTTGAAACTAGACAAATTCAGACTGGAAATAAGGTGTACATTTTTAAAAGTTAAAGTAATTAACCAATGGAATAATTTACCAAGGGTCGTAGTAGATTCTCTGTCATTCACAATTTTAAAGATCCAGATTGGATGCTTTTCTAAAAGACCATCTTCTAGCCAGAACAGGGACAGACGCAGCACCACTAAGCCATCAAAGTTATATTTAGTTGCACATTGCTAGAAATGCTTAGATCTTGTTCCTGAAAAAAATCATGCTGGTGTAGCAGCTGCCTTCTCTAATAACACAATCTCACTCCCTCACCACCATCCATTCTCTCTGAAAACTAGGTCCATCCTTTTCTAATCTTTGGCAGCAACAGCAGGAACAGAGATGAAATCCTACCACAGCAATATCATTTGTCTATTCCACTGTGCTCGTATCTAGGGCCTTTGTGCAGCACAGACATGAATGGTGTTGCTTAGATTGTAGACAGTTTAGGTCGGGGACCAACTCTTATTTCTCCAGTGCTATATGGATCCTCAGTGTCTCTATATGGGGCAGGATTTGTCCGATTCACAACAATGCAAATGACTCTGCAGAAAGTCCCAGCTTATCAGAAACATAGACAGCCAACTTTCAGCTAAAAGATAACATTAAGAATCCATAGTCAAAGACTCATGAGGTGGGAAATCCCCTCACAACCATAACTCCACTCCCGTGTGACTTTGTTTTATTGTACCTGTCCAGATCCTCAGCTAGAATAAACCAGTGGAGCTTGGAGCCTATGAAGAAGCCTCCATGGAGACCAGAGAAGTGTGTAGGAACACCACCACAGAGATGGCTGAGCCTTGGTTCCATGTAGAAGCTGGGAGAACAGCACTTGTTGTGGGTGAATGAATTTAATGTCATAATAGAGACTTTACAGACTAAAATGGCCAGGATACTCAAAGTTAAGGCTCCCACAAGGTCAGGATTTCCCTGGGGAGCACACAGAATTTTTCACTCACTTAGAAAACCCAGCCAGTTGGGTTCCAGCAGCAGAAACCTGGAGGTACCATTATCTTTAATAGAGGTCACTGTGCTGCACAATGGACACAGCCAAACCAGAGGCATAAACAGACATGGCAGTTCAGAACAGATAGGCTGTTTTACTGAGGCAGTAGAAAAGTTGTCCTGAGACTAGCTCACAGGACACGACCCAACACAAGGCCAAAAATAGACAAAAACCCCATAAAGTGTCCGGCGCTCCTGGAACTGAAAGGGAGCCCAAGGAGTTACACCCCAGATCCAGGAAGTTTGGGTCCATGTTGAGGCTCCTATTCATCCTAGAGTTATACAAGTGCAATTCCCATGTAAACAGGGAACTGGAGACAGCCCCTGTCCTAAATGACTAGCCTAAGGTTATGTTTAGGAGACATGGGGCCTAATACCAGCTCTGCCACTATATGACCTTTGGCCAGTCACTTTCCATGCTCTAGTTCTCAGTTTTCCCCTTCGCCCATCTTGTGTTTTTGGACAACAAGTTCTTCAGAACAAGTGCTGTCTCCACACAATGCATGTACAGCATCTTGTACAATGGGGCCCTGATCTCTGCAGCATCAGCCCTACTTTGTACCTTGCCTGGCTAATCTGAGGAATGAATAGCAAATGTGGCTTGGAGGTGACCCGCAGCCTTAAAAACAAAAATCATTCACTGATATTAAAGAGGGAGATGGAGCCACTGCATTATCCTTTGAAACAAAAGCTAAAGGGATTTTAAAAACTAATCAGATTAGAGCAATCCTTTAGGGAGCACATATACTTTTACCCTGGCTAAGCACTATCCACGTTTTGGTTTTTAGCACTTTCCAGCAGCTGTTAGCGTAGGAGGGTGACTTTGCAGAGATTATTCTGAGCAAGTGCCAAGAGCCAGCACTTCTCCCCTGTCCATTCCCAGACATTCCCCTCTCCTCGAATTTAGAATCACAGCAGACTGCCCTCATTTAAATGACAGTCTCAACCTTCTGGCAAAGACAGGTCCTGCTCACAGCACAATCCAGGCTACCACCCACCCACCACTATAAACCATCATCACCATGGAAGGAAAAGGAGCCCATTTAGCCTTTAAGTCACGCTGGCACAAGACAGATGAAGAGCTCTGTCGACACAGTATGTCTTTTATTCTGCACAAGGCCATACAAAATGATTTCTTTCAGAGTTACCTCTACCTGCTGGAGCAGCTTCCCCTTGGTGAGTTATCTATGTGTGTCTGTGGTTGGTGCCTAATGCATTGAGTTGCCAAAATACATAAATTAATTAATACAGACAATAATGCAGGGAAATGCCAGTCTGTTCTAACCTTCAGCTAACATTGATTGGTCATCACAGTTTATTGTACCTTTATGGCACCGTGATGAGCAGCATCAGATTGGTTGCCGCGTAGATGAGATAAAGTTTGATTGCAAATACAGTTAATACCTTTTTTTTTTTTTTTTTTAAGGTCACAGTTAAAACAAAAATGTTTTGGGTTGTTGACAGTTTAAGGACAAAAAGCTGCATTGTGCAAGGGTGTGAAATGGAAAGCAAGGGAAAACTGGAGCTCAGATTTCTGCTTTCTGATTTGCTTTCTGGCTGTCAGACGTCCATATTTGCTATCTTTCCACATGTCCGTATCTCCTAGCTCTTACTTTGCAGGATGGAAAAATGCTTGTGAAATAATGCTGGGTGGGTCTATTTTCAAGAGTCTCTGTCACCCCAAATCTCTCTGGCAAGTCCTCCCCCTCCTATTATTTATTTGGTCTTAAGGTATTTCTGGAAGGAAGAGTTAATTTATGGCCAGATTTCAACAGAAGCTGCTGAATGCCAGGGGCTGGGCAACCTGTTTAGGAAATAGTGCTGAAATGGGATCTGAGCCTTACTGAAATGTCTGGCCCTGAATATTTAAGTTTTAGGATGCCGTTGTCCTACTCTAATTCATGAAAGCCACAAATGTGCCTATGACAATCAGAAAGAAGATAGGTTTTGACATAGGCCAGTATTATTTTAAAGACAATCACTTTGTCAGCTGCATTCTGCAGGCTGACTGAATGTTAGAATCTTACCAGTTAGAGATGGAAAGAACCTTTTATGTCATATCTTGTTTATTGCATTGACAGGGCATTCATTCCTGAGGACTTTATCCAGGCATACATGTATGGCAGCAGATCACCTTCACCGAACATGGGCACTTGCCACTGACACCAGTGTGAATTCTGCTAGAGATCAAGGGACTTATAAGTCCCTTATGAGTGTAGGCAGCTCTACATTTTGCAGTGTTTCTACAGAGCTTTTAAATGACAATCTGCAATCATCTGAAACAGATGCATAGGCTCTGCGGTTGGAAGGCTTCAATATGGTCATCTAGTCCAGGGGATCAAACTCATTTGCTATGGTGGACCAGATTTGACTTAAATGTACTTCAAGTGGGCTGTACATCCCATAAATTGAAATACTATGGCTCTCTCATGGTATCATGGAGTGCAGTGTATGTGAAACTGTGCTCCACAATACCTCTCTCTCAGGGAGAGTGTGTGGTCTCATTCAGCACAGTCTCACATACCCAGCACTCTCTGATGTTGCAAGACCTGATACTCTCATGGCATTACAGAGTACTGGGTATGGTAGACCACACTCTATCTCAGGGAGAGTATGATCCCATGGAGCACAGTCATGGACTGGATGGAAGAGGATTACAGGCTGCATTCAGTCCACGGGCTGTGTGTTTGACACCCCATATCTAGTCAGATGTCCTGCACAATGCAGGCCACAAAACCTCACCCCCCCACTTGCTCCTGTAATAAACCTCTAACCCATGGCTGAGTTATTAAAGTCCTCAAATCATGGTTTACAGACTTTCAAGTACAGAGAATCCACTATGTCCCATGGAAAATAAATTCTCATCATTCTGAGAGAATGAGATAAAGGGTAAGAACTTAGGAGGATCTCAGTAAAAAAGGAAGAAAAATCTTAATCGTAGCCTTACATAATTCTTAAGAGTCCATTAAAGTATTAGCCTTTCTGCTTGTTCTGAAAATAAGCACAAGGTATTAGAAACTCAGCCAAATTTGACAGTTTAGTAATCAAAAATAACTGTAAATAGACTCAGATTTTAAGGCTTTAAAGTACCACTCTATCATCTAGTCTGAGTTCCTGGGTAGCACAGACCACAGGATTTCACACAGTGAATCCTGCACCAAGCTCATAACCTCTACAATATCTTTGAGAAAGGCATCCTGTTGATTTAAAGACTTCAAGTGATCAGGACCCCCCCCCCCATATCCCTAGGTAAGTTGTTCCAATGATTAATTACCCTCTCTGTTAAAAAAAAAAATCACTGTACCTTATTTCTAGTCTTCTGCCTATCTGGTTGTCTAGCTTCAGCTTCCAGATGTCAGGTTTGTTATGCCTTTTTCCACTCATTTGAAGAGCCCTCTGTCATCAGATATCTTCTCCACACAAATATACATACAGACTCACCAAGTCACCTCTTAATCTTCTGTTATCCCTATATGGAATGCCTTGAGTCTGTACCTGTAAAGCAGCTTTCCCAGTCCCTGAGTAATTCTTGTAGCTCTTTCTAACCCCTTTCCCATTTGTCAATGTATTGTCAGTTTGTTTCTGTAGCTGTTCACTGTAATATCTTGCTGGATGGGTGTCTCCTGGTGATGGGTCCAGGGAATTACTCAGGTGTATGTCTGACTGGTGACCTGTGCTCCATCTCTCCTGATCTCTGTTTTATTCCTCAACCCTCCTGCTGAGTCATAGAATCATAGAATCCTAGGGTTGGAAGGGACCTCATAGGTCATCTAGTCCAACCCCCTGCCAGAGGCAGGACCACTCCCACTAAACCATCCCAGTCAGGGTTCTGTCCAGCCAGGCCTTAAACACCTCCAAAGATGGAGACTCCACCACCTCCCTCAGCAGCTCATTCCAAGACTTCACCACTCTCCTGGTAAAAAAGTTTTTTCTAATATCCAGCCTAGACCTCCCTAACCGCAACTTGAGACCATTGCTCCTCGTTCTGTCCTCCGTTACTACTGAGAACAGTCGAGCTCCATCTTCCTTAGAGCATCCCTTCAAGTAGTTGAAGGTTGCTATCAAATCCCCCCTCAATCTTCTCTTCTGCAGACTAAATAAGCCTAATGCTTCCAGTCTTTCCTCATAGGGCTTGTGCTCTAGCCCTTTAATCATTTTGGTTGCCCTCCTCTGAACTCTCTCTAGCATGTCCCTGTCCTTTTTGTAGTGGGGAGCCCAAAACTGAACACAGTATTCTAGATGTGGCCTCACCAGTGCAGAATAGAGGGGAATGATCACATCCCTTCGTCTGCTGGTAATACTTCTTTTGATGCAGCCCAGTATGCCATTGGCCTTTCTGGCAGCAAGTGCACACTGCTGACTCATATCCAGCTTCCCATCCACCATGACCCCCAGGTCCTTTTCTACACTGCTGCTACTTAGCTGAATGTTTCCCAGCCTGTAGCAGTGCATAGGGTTTTTTTGTCCCAAATGCAGGATTTTACACTTATCCTTATTGAACCTCATAAGATTTCTATGGGCCCACTGTTCCAATTTATCTAGGTCTCCCTGAATCCTGTCCTTGCCCTCCAACGTGTCTACTGGTCCACCCAGCTTGGTGTCATCCGCAAACTTACTGAGAATGCAGTCTATTCCATCATCCAGATCATTGATGAAAATGTTGAACAGAACCGGCCCCAGGACCGACCCCTGGGGCACACCACTCGTGACCGGTTGCCAGCTAGACATGGAACCATTGATTCCTACACGCTGAAACCGTTGATTTAGCCAGTTCTCTATCCACCTTATAGTCCACCTATCCAACCCATACTTCCTTAATTTGCCAATGAGAATGCTGTGGGAAACTGTATCAAAAGCCTTGCTAAAATCAAGGTATAGCACATCAACGGTGCTTCCCGCATCCAGAAAACCAGTCATCTGCTCGTAGAAGGAAATGAGATTGCTCAGGCATGATTTACCCTTGGTAAATCCATGCTGACTGTTCCTGATCACTTTATTTTCCTCTAAGTGTTTGAGGATGGATTCTTTGAGAATCTGCTCCATAATTTTTCCAGGGATTGAGGTGAGGCTGACTGGTCTGTAATTCCCTGGATCCTCCTTTTTCCCTTTCTTGAAAATAGGCACTACATTTGCTTTTTTCCAGTCCTCTGGCACCTCCCCTGTTCTCCATGAGTTTTGAAAGATAACGGCCAGCGGTGCGGCTATTTCATCGGCCAATTTCCTTAGCACCCTTGGATGCAGTTCATCCGGCCCCATGGACTTGTGCACATCCAGCTTCTTTAAGCAGTCCCTAACCTGACCTTCCATCACCAAGGGCCTGTCTTCTTCTCTCCCATCTGCCACACCCATGGTAGTGGGCTGGGAGCTGACCCTGCCTGTGAAAACTGAAGCAAAAAATGCACTGAGCACTTCAGCTTTTTCCTCATCCTCTGTCACACGGATGCCTGCCCTATTCAGCAAGGGGCCTACACCATCCCTGATCCTCTTTTTGTTACTAATATACTTGTAGAACCCCTTCTTGTTATCTTTTACATCCCTTGCTAGCCGCAGCTCCATTTGTCCTTTGGCCTTTCTGATTTTATCCCTGCAGTCCCTAGCAATATCTTTATATGCCTTTTTGGACATCTGACCAAGCTTCCACTTCCTATAAGCTTCCTTTTTATGTTTAAGCTCAGAACAGAGTTCTCTGCTAAGCCATTCTGGCTGCCTCACATGTTTGTTCTTTCTCCTAATTGGAATGGCAACTTCCTGTGCCCTTAGCAGAGTGTTTTTAAAATATAGCCAACTCTCTTGGACTCCTTTCCCCTTCAGATTAGCTTCCCAAGGGATCCCGCCCATCAGTTCCCTGAGGGAGCCAAAATCTGCTTTTTTGAAGTCCAGGGTTTTTGTTTTGCTTCTTTCCTTCCTTCCTTTAATCAGCATACTGAACTCAACCATGTCATGGTACTACTGCCTAGCTTGCCATTTACCTCTATGTCCCTGATCAATTCTTCCCTGTTTGTGAGCAGCAAGTCGAGCAGTGCAAGGCCCGTAGTTGGTTCCTCTAGTATTTGTACTAGAAAGCTGTCCCCAACACTCTCTAAAAATCTCCTGGATTGCCCATGCACTGCTGTATTGGCCTCCCAGCAGATGTCAGGGTAATTGAAGTCCCCCATGAGCACCAGGGCCTGTGATCTACAAGCTTCCGCTAGTTGTCCATAGAACACCTCATCCACCTCCTGCTTCTGGTCTGGTGGTCTATAGCAGACCCCCACCACAACATCCTCCTTGTTGCTTTCCCCTCTCAATGTAACCCACAGACTTTCTACAGGCATGCTTCCACTTCCATAATGGAGCTCTGAGCAGTCATAGAGCTCTTTTACATATAGTGCTACTCCTCCCCCTCTTCTTCCCTGCCTGTCCTTCCTGAACAGTTTATAACCATCCATGGCAGAACTCCAGTCGTGCAGACTATCCCACCACGTCTCTGTTATTCCTATGATATGATAGTTCCCTCTCTGCACTAGTATTACCAATTCTTCTTGCTTATTTCCCAGGCTCCTCGCATTAGTGTATAGGCACCTAAGATACCCGGCCGATTGCCCTATTTTGTCATGTTGATTTCCAATTCTGTTACATAAACCTCCTTGCAATTTTTCTAGGAGTTCTCCTCCCTCACTCTCCTCGTGTACTGGGGCTTCAGTAGAGCCCTTAAGACATTTGTTTGATTCCCCCCCCATGTTCCAACTACCTTCTCTTTTATTGCTGGTACTACAGTCCCAGCACCCCCCAGGTTCCATCCGTCCCCCCAGATCACCCACATTCTCACTTACCTGTGGGCTTTGGTCTCCTTCCCCCGTTGAACCTAGTTTAAAGCCCTCCTCACTAGGTCAGCCAGTCGGTGCCCAAATATGCTCTTCCCCTTCTTGGACAGGTGAAGGCCATCTCTGCCTATCAATCCTCTGTCCTGAAACAGGACTCCATGGTCAAGGAAGCCAAATCCCTCCTGACCCACACCATCTTCGCAGCCAGGCATTCACCTCCAGGATACATCTCTCTCTCCTCAGGCCTCTAGCCTTGACTGGAAGGATCGAGGAGAACACCACCTGTGCTCCAAACTCCTTCACCCTCGCTCCCAGAGCCCTGAAGTCACCTTTGATCTGCTGAGGATCACCTCTCGCAGTATCATTGGTACCCACATGGATAAGCAGCACGGGGTAGTAGTCTGAGGGGCAGATGATTTTTGTCAATCCCTCCGTTACATCACGGATACGGGCACCTGGCAGGCAGCATACCTCCCTAGAGGCCTTGTCAGGGCGACAGATGGGTGCCTCTGTTCCTCTCAGAAGTGAGTCCCCAATCACCACAACCCTATGCTTCCTCTTTGGTGAGGTGGCTGTGATCTGCCCAGCCTTTGGGGTGGATGACATCTCCTCTACCTCCTGTATCGTGTCCAGCACTGCATAATGGTTCCTCACCACAAGGGATGGTGGGATGTGAGCAGGCGTGGAGCACCGTCTACTGCCAGAGGTGACCAGCTGCCACTGTCCTCCCTCTGCCATAGGCATCCCATCCATTTCCAGAGCTGTGGCAGTAGCCCTTGGTACTGGGATAGGAACCTCCTCCTTTCCTCCCTTTCCATTCCTCCTTCCAGAGTAGCATCTAGTCCAGGCACACCCACTCTGAATCAGTGGTCACCACTATTCCTATCATTGCTCATTGTCAGTCTGAGGGAGGGACCAAGGTCCACCCACTCCTCTGGGCCCTGGTGCAGGGACCCTATGTACCACACTGGTCATGCATCGAGCCCCAACACAGTTCTTCAGGTTCCCTGGACCACATCCATGTCATCTCCAGGTATCTTTCACTCTTGTTTAAAGGTCTGGTCTCCAGCCACCCCCAGCAGTAGACACAGAGTCGGCCCTGGCTCTCTCCTTCCACTTTGGACACCAGGGGAAGACTGCTCAGAAGTGGGTCTTTACCTTTCTTACATACAGGGCTCCTGGGTCCTATTTGGCTCTGCAGCCACCTGCTCCCATTGGCTGCTCGCTTCTGCAAGGCTTTTAAGCCATTTCCTACCATAGCAGGGTAATTATTCCACTACAGTCTGATTTAGCAACTATTTCTGCTGTGTCTTTGAGTGGCCAGATTGGCAGTGGTGTACAGCTCTGATCACCAGGACAATGTGATAGCTTCACATTCAATCCCATAGAAAATGGAAATGACTGAGCAGGATGGACTGCCAAAGTCATGCCCTATGTAAAACATCTCAGGCCAAGTCACAGCATCTGTCGGGTCAAATCCAAGGTTTATTTTCTTTCTTAATATTATGCAGTTTGGCCCCTCATTCAGGAAGGCCCATAAGAAAGTGCTTAGCTTTACATGGAAGGAGTCCCACTGAAGTTGAGGTGGGTCAAGGAGGTGCAAAGCTATTTTAAAGTCACATCAGCTACTCTTCTCACTGGGCTATATGTAAGGTGACCACCTTTTCAAAGGACAAAAGCAGGATGCATGCAGAAGCCCCACCCACCACTCCTTCTCTTCCCCCAAGGCCCTACCACCTGACCAAACAAGGAACTGGAGCCAAGCAATGGTCTAAGAAGCCCAGGAATCCCAAGCCACTGTTGGGCAACCTCAGATTTGCATTGGATGGGGTCTTCAAGAGCAGCACCCAGCCCATGTCCCTGCCCGTGGATCATGCTGCCCATCACAGATGAAGGGTATGGGCTTCCTCACAGCAGCCTGCACTCCTCTTACCATGGCCTAGCTCTGGTTTTTGACTTGGCCAAGGGGCAGCACCTCAGGGGAAAGTGGAGAAGCAAGACAGTGCCTTGTGGTTAGGAGGAGCTATGGTTCACTTCAGCCCCGCACTGGGAAGAGGCTGGCACCACCACTGAACCTCAGGCAGGTGCAGTGTGGTCCTGCAGGAAATCCAGGACGAATGCTGTTCCAGGATCATTTGGCCCAGGGACCAGACTTGAACTCACCATTTCAGGACTGTCCTGCCGAATTTGGGAGGGGTGGCATGGGCATCACTGGCAGTGGGCACAAGACCCCAGTCTCAGTACCAGTGCCCGAGTCCCATGGGCAACACATGCTCACAGAGCCTGCAACTGCCCTGAGTTCCCCCCACATCTGGCCCCAACCTTGGCCAGGGACCCAGGTCCAGGCTGCCAGTGGCAGTAGGATCCAGTCCTAATCCTGGGTGGAGACCCGAGGCTGGACCCTGGCCTCAGCTGTGAGCCAAGCACTGCCAAATCCAGCTTTCTAGGGATCTGGGCCTGCCGGCTGCAGCAGGAGCCAGATCCACCCTCGGCCCCTGGCCAGGGAACCAGGCCCAGATCAGACCCAGGGACTGGACTGGGCTAGTGAGCAAGGCTGGCATGGCATGGGGCTGGGCTGGCACGGGGGATGAGCTGGGCCTGAGCCTCAAACTTTTTTGGGTCCAACGATGTCCCTGACGGTCGTCACCTCAGCTATACGTCCTGTGCTGGGCCTCTTACAGGTGCAGAATAGACTCTCACTCTAGTGTTACATGTGAGACGAGCCTAGCTGGTGTCTACTCCTTTTACAAGAAATCAGCATGTCATTTTAACAGACCCTAAAAGCACTTTTCTCAATGTATTATGGAAGTGACTATAGGCCCCCAGCCAACAATGCACTTAAGTGCGTGTATAACATTAAGCACATGTGCAGACTCTGGGACTTCAATGGAACTACTCAGATGCTTACAATTATAGACTTACTTAACAGTTTGGCTGGATGAGGACCTCAGTGCTGAGCAAGTGAGATCCGTGGCAAACAAAATGCTGTCCATTTGTAGGGCTGAATATTCTGGACCACGAGCCCCACATCCATATGTAAAATCCATTCTTTAGGGATGAACATCTTTGGACAAACAAAGGTGGTCCCTAGACCTTATGCTGACTGGCTGTGCTGGGGTGAAATTCACCCTGGGTCCTCGAATGTATATTTAAACCAATGTACCAAGAATTGGCCACCTGGTGCATTTTACAGCAGCTGATGCACACAGTGAAATGGGTTCTGTGTCTCCTGGAAGTTGGTGGGAGTCACTAAGAGAGGCTCACAGATGCAAACTTCTCTGCCCATCAGACAATTTTAGATGTGTGAATCGCACAGCTAAGGAATGTCAGATATGTCAGAGGAGGAGTACCTCCAATGCCCTTAGGAGATTCTATCATTTTGCCAATTGGAAGAAGGGTACTTTAGAACAGCAGTTCCCAACCAGTGTGCCGGGGCATGCTGATGTGCCGCAGGAATACTCAAAGTGCACTGTGAGCATTCCTGAGAGCTGGAATTAAAGTTCCGTCTCTGCTCAGCCCAGCCACGTGGGCTGTGCAGGGCTGGGAAAAGGCAGAGATTAAAGTAAGGGGGAAGGCACCGGAACAAGGTTCCAGGGCTCCCTAGTTTTAGGCAGGCAGCATTCGGGCCCCCCTAAAAATAGAGGAAGGCACTAGAATGGAGAGTTCCAGGGGTCCCCCTAAAAATAGCAGGAGCAGCCCAAATGTGGATCCACCTTAAGCTCAGTGAGCAGAGAGCTGGGGGAGGCTGGGAGTGTGTGAATCTCCCCCTGCAGAGCAGAGCAGCTCATGTCAGCAGCCTGTAAACAGCCCAGGTAAGCGCTTTGAGGGGGAGAGCTATTGGGGTTGTGTGGGGCAGGTGTGTGTGTGTGTGTGTGTGTGTGTGTTTATAGCAGAGGTGGGTGAGAGTGGCTGTGTAGCAGAGTGTGTGTAGCTGGGGTTGTGGGGTGGCTGTTTGGTTGGAGGTGTGGGGGGTGTAGCTGGGGGCCTAGTTCTGACCCCCGCAGTGATGGGAGGGTCCATCACAGGCAGCAGGGGGCGGGGAAGGGGAGGATGGGACCCGCTAGGGTGAGAGGGAGCAGCAGCGGGGTGAGGATGCCCTGGGTGGCAGGGAGCCACTGTGGAGAAGGGGGAAGTGGGTGCTGCTCCATGCTCCCCTGCCCTACCTTCCCACTCCCCAGGTTCCCCCTGCCCCCCCCACTCGTATTCTCCCTTCCTCTCTTGCCACCCTTGTGCTGTTCCCCACATGGCTGCCCTTGTCCTCTTTTGCCACCCCTGCCCTGCTCTGCTCCCCATACTCACTGCTGCCACTGCACACGACTCCTGACCTCCCCTGTTGTGCCAACCCTGCTCTGCTACCCCTACTACTCCTACTACCCCACATAGCAGCATTTCCAAAACACTGTGCCATGGTTCATGAATATTCATATGTAATTTAAGTTAATTTGAATATTCACGAGTTTTTTAATGGTGGTGTGCCTCGAAAAATTTGAAGGTATCAAGGTGTGCCACAGCCGAGAAAAGGTTGGGAACCTCTGCTTTAGAAGCCCGTGACAGGAAATCCTGAACTGATGCCCAAGAAAAGAATAAGGATCACATTCTGAATTTTGCAGAAGTAGACAGTTTAGCAAGTGTTCATTGATCTAGCTCATGAGCTTATAAGAAATTCCCCTTTTGCCTACCACCTGTCATCCAGACCATGTGGGCAGTAACTAAAAAAGTCACTAACACTGACTGTTAAGTGATCTTTATAAACTACATTTCAGGTCTCTGGCTGCACTCTAGTGTGCACATCAGAATCTTTGCTGCCTGGAATCCTTGTTGGTGTGTTCATTTAAGAGACCAAGAATGAATAGAAAAATACTATTTATTACTTAATTAGAAACATTTCTGATATCCTTTAAATAAAGACTTGGAAAGGTATACACTTTTGTAAATCCTATGTATGAAAAAGAGAAACAACCTTTCAAATCTCTTTGAGGATATGAGGCCTGGTATCCAGGCCAGGAGGGTAGATCCCATTTTACAGATACACTGCAATGAAATGTTGGATCAATAAATATGCTTCCTCATTCATGTCAAATCAATAATTCCACATCGATCAGCCTGATCAGGAACATTAGGCTATGTCCTCCAGTTCCATGCATTCAGAGAAGGACTTACAACAAAAGAACCTGTGGTTGATTTGAGCATCATTGTCATCATAACTTGTCACTCCAAGAAGTGGTGTTGTCCCTTTATCTGGAATAACTCCTTTGGAGATAGGATATTAGCGGAGGCCACTACCTCAGGGGGCATTGCAGTGTTTATCTAGGCTCTCCACATTCACATTTGGGATCATTCCTCCCTTCCACTTGGTCATGTTCTCACCAGTCTTTGCCATCCCCACTCTTGCTTGATTTAGAGCACACAAGTGTTTTTGTTCTAGGTCTTTGCTCGAGTTCTGAAGGTTTTGGCTTTTCCTGACATTTTGTAGCCTTCCACACTGGTATTTTGGCAGAAGGGATTTTCAGAGGCAAAGCTGTTACTGGAATTCAGCCTTTTGGGTGGTGAAATGTACCCATGCTGTGGGTGTCCTGGATCACATACCTATTTTTGTCTCTCCTGTTTATTGAAGGGATCCTAGCTCACTGATGATTGTGCAATCCCTGTGAGGCAGGATAGCAATGGCATGGGAGCTGGTTGCAAGATCGCTGATGATTGTACAGGACAGAGTTCTGTATATATATCTCTAGTGCGACCACACTGGGCACAGTACTCCACAGCTGAGTAGCACAGAGTGGTTGCTCAGAGCATTTTGGGTTTCTGTTTGTGTTGACCCATTTCTGGATTGTGTGATTCCCGGAGGTCACTTTCTTTTTCAGCTCCTTCATGTGCTCTTTGAAGGTCAACATTTGGTCTGATACGACACCAATGGCACACCAGATATCCATAGTGCCCAAGGACTAAGCTTTCTAGGCTATGGGACCTGATACCTTGATTTCTGAAGTAGGATCTTGGAAGGTGCATTGTTTTTCTGGGTTGCACTAGTCTCTACTGTCACTTGCACTGGTCTGTTGCTGCCATAACCTCCCTTCTGAAGTTGCCAGCATCTTCAGATGACAAAGGTTGGTTGAGACTGTAATTCTTGTTCCCTGATGGGCTTTGGAAGGCCCATTTATCCTGGAAGTCACAGACCAAGGTCAACTTGTTAGTTGCCACCCTCTTCTCCATTTCCCTGTTGTTGGGCAATCCCCAGCTGGTGTTATGACCTTTGGAATCACATGCGACAAGACATGGTTTTACTAGCAGGGGAAACTCATGCAAAACTTTTCACCTGATGGTTTGTAAACCGAAACAGCTGCCATGGTAAGTGCTGTTGTACTGGAGTGTTTCATAGCAGTGTTCTTCCAACAATCTTATCATGCATAAGCATTGTGCCACTATACACACTGTTTTCAATGTTCACAGTTATATGCAGGTCAGGAGCAGTTGGTACTGTTGCCTTGCTATCTGCTTCTTGTAAGCATATCACATCTGCCTTCAGGCCAGAGAGCACATTGGCTGTTTCCGCCGAGAACCCCTCCACGTTGAAACTGATGATTTTCTGTGCTGTCTTTGGCTGAAAATTGATGGTGACATCTATGTTGTGTCTTCAGTTGTGGTTGTAACATGCATGGTCAGATTTGGTCTCCCTCATGCTGAGTTGTAATGAAAGATTAACAGGGTTGACACCATGTATGTACTTGGCACAGGCCCTCATTGGTTTGATAAGTGGGCAGACTATGACCTGCTTTCATCTAGGGGTGGGGCCAGTGAAGAAGAGAAGCCAGCAGGTGTGTAGCTGAGGGCAGCATGTCATTCCCATGTAATCCCTTTCACAGAGGTCATGCCTCAAGTGTAACTTGTTTGTTCAGAGCAGAAGGCTGGTAGCCCTTTTAAAGACTTAAAATAAATTTGTTAGTCCTTAAAAGTGCCACAAGACTCCTTTTTGCTTTGCTGAACTACATTAACATGGCTAGCCCTTTGGAAATTGCTTTAAATGGAATTAATATGTACTGTCCCTTGCAGACAAACCCCAGCCCTGAATGCATAAGCTGTATGTTCATTCCTTTCCTTTCCATCTGCAGGAGAATGTGAAACTCCATCTTTTATGATTGCTCGATAAGTCATCAACAGACTCCCTTAAGTTGGCTCCTGTAAAGTCAGCATGCTAGGAGTTCCATAGAATCACAGAACCATAGAAACTGAAACAGCCCATGGCCATGAGAGGTCACTCAGTTCAGACCCTTGCACTCATGGCAGGACCAAGTACCATCTGAAACCATCCCTGACAAGTGTTTGTACCACTAGCCTCACAACCAGTAATGGCAGTAAACAGAGAAAGAGGTTAGGGGAGATGGGCAACAGCACCTGGAAGAAGAAATATCAGCCAGTGGGTCCTTCTCTTCCCCAGGATCTGACAATCCCCACAGATCAGCCGCCACTCCCTCCTCCTTTAATGAAATGTTTCTTTGGAGTATGGAAAACAAACAATCAGCGGAGTGTGTCAAAGCCCACTTGAGCCCTTGCTGGGCTCAGCACTCACTTGTGTATAAATTTCTCCAGCATAACATAAATGTGTAATGGATTAAAGCTTTAAGAGTATCCACGCTGCAGTTGACTTAAGCAGGTGATGACAAGAGGGGTTGGTACTGCTGCTTTTGTTGGATAAAGGATATCTCTGGCATGCTGCTTATATGTAACCCAATAACACTATTTTGCTACAACGGGTCTTTGGTGGTAGTTATTCCTTATTTCACTTACTTTGCCTCTCCCCTGCTTGCCTTCAGGATTTCATTCAGGTGCTCAGGACAGGCCAGCACATACTTACTCCCCACTGGCTCCTCTGCCCTCGATAAATACAATCCCTGCTCATTCATGGCTTTTGGCTTCTCTGATCCTCAGTTTGGTGGACACAGTGCCTTCTCACTTGCCTCTTCAGAGCCTGGGCAATAGTTACAGCCAATGACACTTTAGCAAGTTAAAGGTACAGTGCACAGAAGCCAAAGTCATAATAGCTATATAATCCACATTCCTTTCCTATCATATTATTGATTCAGCTTTTGTGGAACTGTCTGTTTCACTATGTCTAAAGGCACCTACCCCGACAAAAATCAGCACTTGCTTCCTTCCAATTCTGCACATGTATTAGGGACGCATGGTCAACAGTGGGACTGGGCACCAGCATTCATTCCAAATCGGAAATGCTGCTAGATTCAACCCTGTCTCTTTATGACTTGCTCTTCACCAACAGTCCTGTTATTGGATCTTCATTCACAGGAATGTTTGGGAACAGCTATTTTTTATACAAGAAAAAGCTACAGCTTCTGCCTTCAAAGTCCTCAAAACTCTCCTTTGAATTAATGCCTACAGAAAGAACTTGAAAACACTTAAGTTGCTGGCAGACAGAGACCATTGCCTTGTATGTTGACCAATATTGTCTTATTGTCTCCTTGTGCTCCCTGTATGTCTTTATCAGTCATCTCTTGTCTTTTACTTAAATTGTAAGCTCCTTAAAATATTCAAAAGGGTTAAGTGAAAGAAAGAAAGAAAACCCATGCAGGACATTTAGTACAGATCTCAGTTAAGGAAAGAAAATAGAGAAAAGTATTAAATATCAAACTGAGAATTCATATTTCATAGGCAAACCTGGTATTCCTGGTCACCAGCAGCCCACATTATAAGCATACCAAACCCAAACATTTTAAAACTAAAAGAATGAAAACAGAAACTCCAAACTCTGGCACATAAAACTTTCCATTGTGTCACCCTCATCGTTACACATCTCTCATTCTTTCTGATCTGTGTCAGATGAAGATTCAGGAACTGAAGAGGAGGGAGAAAAATTATTCTCCTTAACCGCCAATGACAGAACAAGAAGCAATGGGCTTAAAGTACAGCCAGGGAGGTTTAGGTTGGATATTAAGAAAAAATTCCTAACCGTCAAGGTGATTAATCACCAGAATAAGTTGCCTAGTGAGGTTGTGAAATCTCCATCACTGGAAGTTTTTAAGAGCAGGTTAGACAAACATGTGCCAGGGAAGGTTTAATAGGGTACTTCGTCCTGCCATAAGTGTAGGGGACTGAATTCGAAGACCTCTCATGGTCCCTTCCAGTTTCTATGATTCACCACTGCTTTGCACCTTATATAGTCATTTAGGCTATGTCTACATTGGCAAGTTAGTTTGAATTAAGGAGGCTTAATTCAAACTAACTTTTTACCTGTCTATATCAGGCTTTCCTTCATTTGAACTAAGGAAGGCCTTAGTTCAAACTCACGAATGCTTGGCTGGAACTGGTAAAACCTGCCAGTTAGTTCAAACTAAGGACAGTGAAAACTAGGACTAACCCTTAGTTCAAACTGAACAAGTTTGAACTAAGGGCAGTTTGTTAAATTTGAACTAAGTGGACTAGTTTGAACTAACGTTAGTTCAAGCTAGTTCATGTTGTTAGTTCAAACTAATATCAAACTTATTAGTTTGAACTAACTTTTCCTAATATAGGCATAGCCATAGAGCAGTGGTTCCCAACCGGTGTGCTGCGAGAATCTGTGGTGTTCCCTGAAGCTGGAGCCGCTGCCATGGGCGGCATCCCCATGCGGCCCCAACCAGAGGTTCCTCTGAGCCAGTATCTGAGCCATGGGCAGCAGCGCCATGCAGCCATGTACAGGGGACTCCCCAGAGCTGCAAGTGGCAGCCCCATTTGGCCCCATCCAGGAGGTTCACCGAAGCCAGAGTTTCACACAGTGGCCCCATGAGGCCCCAGCTAGGGGCTCCCCAAAGCTGAAGCCGCTGCTATGGGCAGCAGCCCCATGTGGCCCTGGCTGGCAGATTCCCCCAAGCCCATGTCCAAGTCACAGGCAGGTGCCCCATGCAGCCCCAGCCAGGGGTTTGTCAAAGCTGGAGCCATGTGTGGTGGCTCCATGTAGCCCTAGCTGGGGGAGGAGCCGGAGCCTGAGCCGGTGATGCCAGCAAGGCTGGTGGGGGCAGTGGTGGGACCTAACAGGGCCAGGAGGAGCCCAGCTGAGGCCTGCAGGGAGCTGGAGGGCACAACAAGGCCAAGCAGGATATGGAGGGCTGGTGCTGGCCCCAGCTAGTCCTGTGGGGGCCTCTGGGAGGCCCGTGGAGGTCTCTGGCAAGGTTAATGGTGACCACAGTGGGGGTTTAGTGAAGCCAGGCAGGGCCCTAATACAGCCCAGGGAGGGGGCCCAGCAAGGGACCTGCTAAGGCCTGCAGTGGGGTCCGTGAAGACCAATTGAGGTTATGGGGCTAGAAGGCTGGTGCTGGCCTGGGTGGAGGGGGTTGGAGACCTGGCAAGTCTCTGCGGGGGACACGGCAGGCAGTGGCAGGGACGCAGTGAGGCCCCATTGCTATTTCATGCCACTGCCGTGCCCTTTCCCACCCCAGGCTCCCCCACCACCCTCCAATTCCAGGGTCCCCCTTACCACCGCACATAGCCATTCCTGCCCTCCCTTGCCCTTTTCTATCTTGCCACCTTTGCCTGCTCCCCACATGGCCATCCTTGTCCTGCTACTCTAATCACCCTACATAGCAGCATTTCCCAAAAAAGGTGCTCTGGCTCATGAATATTCATGAGTTAAAATATTTGTGAATTTATAATGCAGATGTGCCACAATATAATTGAAGGCATCAAGGTGTCCCATAGCACAGACAAGGTTGGAAACCACTGCCTTAGAGCCTGACCTGTCAGTTAACCTCAGCACCTGTGCTAAGCAGGAAGAAAATATTATCAAAAAGTCATAGGATTCTTCACTCACCCAAGCTGGTGTGACAGTTTTAGCCCTGCTTGGCACATGCTTTGCTGTCTTGAAAACAACACCACAAGATGTTAGGCCTTGGAACTCTACAACTAACTAGCCTCAGCTCAGCACACTGCTGCCTTGCAATCAGAGATGCTGCTGACTAAAGTAACGACAGATATGAAGTCACAGCAGTTCAAGCTGTACTAACCCTACCCAGGTCCTTGGGTACATATCTGAGCAGCTGACCTGTACTGCGGGCACTTCACATTGCAGTGCAGACGTACACATTGTCTACAAAGTGGCACTGCATAACAGTTAATGCTACCCATGGTTCTGCTGTGCAGCAAACAGCCTCTCTGGCTCTAATTTGCAGGCATGTGTGCTGCCAGATCTGGATTTTTAGTTAACATAAAGCTGTCTGGGAAGTAGAGATGTGTTTAAACAAACAGGACTGGGTCCTGGAAGGCACTGAGAGCTTCCAGGAGGTGCCAAGTGGCCTTAGCTCCCACTGATTTTAATGTGAGTTGAGGGATCTCAGCATTTTGCCAGAGATAGTCCAGAATTAATCATCCCTTTTTAACTTTTTCAGGTACAAAGAGTTTTGAAAATTCTCAGTTTATTCCTGAATCCAAAGATCTTAGCCAGACACATGCAAACTCAAATAACACACCCATTCAGCCAATGAAATATCCATTACAAATAAATTTATATGTTTTCCATTTGCAGTGAAACTTTATGCTTTAACAAGTGAAGTGATCAATGGAGAGATACAATTCTATGCCAGAGCCAAACATTTCTACCAGGAAGTGCCAGCAACAGAAGAGGGCATGATGGGAGATTACATCGAGCTGTCCAGTACAGACATTGAATCCTCCAGGGAATTTCTTAGGAAGTTTGTTGGGGTGAGTTATCCACTTCTTGGGTCAGAATTCACATCTGGTGCCCAGTTCACTCTCAACTCCAATGTTCTTATTCTGCACAGCACATCATGCAGATGGTCCCAGGAATTTGCACAGACCCCCCAGAGCTCAGCAGTGGTTCTATTTGTAGGATAGGGTCTGACCTCAGTGGGAGTTTCACCAATGTAAATACTACCAGGTCTGATCCCATTTGTTCTGAGAAGTAGGAAATCATATCCCTGCTCAGTCTATTAATGCTCCATCTAGCCAGCTATCCTGCCTTTCTCAGAGCCAGTTTCTGAATGGTAAGTTCTGAGATAACCTATATGATAGGGCTTTTTCTGAGGCCATTCACACTTAAAAGTCTTTTACGGGGACACCCACTGTTTGAGCCTTCCAAAAGAGTCCATAGAGTCTGGCTTGTCATCAGAGTTAAAGACCCAGAACTCACCTCCATCCCCTCCCTGCAGTAATTGGCTTGCACCTGGTCTGCAGGATCCTTGCATATAGCACAGGTTTTCAAGTCATCTACCCTTCAGCAACTCTGTTGCAAGAATCAGCTACCTATGGGGCACAGCAGCCTTCCTCTGGTTGCTACCCCTACAGCCTCTCCCACACAAACTTATTTCTTACACATGGAGCACACTCTGCAGGTGTGCTGATTTAATACTAGCTGAACCCAGAGGAGCTCATTAGCCTTTTCCTGAACGGGAGAGGGGTGTGTCACCTCACACTTCATATTAGGCAAATAAGAAATAAGCTGCTATAGAGAATTTTTTTCTTAGCCTCAGTCACTTGGGGCCTGATTTTTAAAGACACCTAAAGACACAGATGGATATCAAGGAGCATTTTCAAAAGTGCCTCATTGTGATGTTTTCATTATCCATTCAAATGTCTTTAATGTTTGTGCAGCCTGCTAAGCTTTTGGCCCCAGTGACATCTTGTACCAATGAGTTCTATGAGTTAATTAGGCCTTCCATGAAAAAGTACATTTCTCTATCAGGTTTAAAGATATTGAGATGGAAAGTGGTTGGTGGTTTAATAACACCCAGCAATAAGGTAGGGCAGGAAAAGAGGAAGAATATTATATCCAATAGAAATTACTGAGAGAATATGTCAGTGCAACAAAATTTCCTGAAAGGGTAAATCTGTATTAGTAATAATAATAATTATTCTTAGCAGTAGTAATAGTAGTAGTAGTACACTAGCATCTAGAGGTCCTGCAACAGATCAGGACCCATGGGTATTAGATGGTGTGGAAACACATAAAAAAAAGTCCCTGTCCTAAATAGACAAGGGAGAAGGTGACTGGCCCAAGGTCACAAAAGGGTTCAAGACCAGAGCCGGGAATCAAATCAAAGCCAATTCTGATGACTCCCATGCCACTGGCCAATCCACTAAACCATGCTGCCCTTGTAGAGGTAGAGGCGCTCTCTTCACATTAAGTAGGAGTCTAACAAATGATCACAAAGTTGCTGTTAAGAACAACAGAATCATTTTTCACTTCAGACTTCTCGTGCTGGATGCTGTTGCAGTAGGTAAGTTCTCCTCCTCATCAGCAGTGGTGGCTTTAGGGGTAGACAAAGCAGGCAGCCACCTAGGGCCCCAAGCAATAAGGGGCCCCATCCTTAATTTGGTGGACAGAAATGAAAATATAGAAAAATATAGACATTGTTTCCATCTAGCAGAGCTGGTAGGGCTGGAAACACTTTCAGTAGAGCTCATCAAAGCAAACTATTATTAGGATCTGTTCTTCATCTGAATTGCATATTTCACTATTATCTGTCCATCACGTTCATATTGACAAGCTAAAAAAAGCAGGAGCAAGCTCTTTGTGGCTATGTCTACCCTGGGGGAGGGGGCCTGGAAATTGACTTAACAAGGTCGACTGAAAGGATGGGGCTCTCAGCCTTTCCCTGCAGGCTGCGGGGGCTAGGAGCTGGCTCGGAGTGCAGTGGCCCAAGCAGCTCAGAGCCCGGTCAATTTCACAGACTCTGAGCCTGTGAAATTCAGCAGGAACCGATCAATTTCACAGGCTCCCTGTCTGTGAAATTGACCAGACTCCTAGCTACTTGCTCCATTGGGCAAGCTGCTGGAGACAGATGGGCTCCAAGCTGGCTCCTAGCCCCCACAGCCTGCAGAGAGTGGCGGAGAGCCCCATCAGGCTCCTAGCCCCTCTCTGCAGGCTGCAGGAACTGGCTGCTAGCCCCCACCACCCACTGGATCGGGCCTCCAGGCCAGATCAGGCCCCGGAGCCTGATTATGCCCAGGGGAAGGGAAGGAGGTGGGCCCTGCCTGTAAGGCTGGCTTAAAAGCTTAAGCTGACTTACAGGGCAGTAGTTATTAAGTCGACTTAAGCACTTGTGTAAGTTGACTTAATAATTTCTAAATATAGACTGGGATTTGTTTAAGCCAACTTAAGGGGCTTTAAGTCAACTTAGACCTATAGTGTAGACCAGGGGTCTCAAACACGCAGCCCATGGGTTTCATGCAGCCCCTAAAGCTATTTCCCGCGGCCCGCAATGACATGATCATTACTGATATTTGCAATATTATTGTATAGAAAGATTGCGGTGGTGTGGCCCTCGGGCTAACATACTAATTCTCATGTGGCCCTCTACTAGTCCTCATGCAGCCCTCATGGGGATTTGAATTTGAGACGCCTGGTGTAGACATACCCTGTGACACCAATAGACAGCATACGAGCAGGAAATTTTCTAATGGTCTCATCTTTTAGTTCCTCAGTGTGGCCATTTATTCTGCCATTTTTTAATCCCACTTATTAAATTTTGCCTTTTCCTTTTTTAACTTTTCCTTTTACCTCTGTGAGAATTTTTACTTTGGCTTTGGTTGGCTCAGGTTACCAGCTAGGTCCATATAGGCTGCTATGTATAAATGCAGTGCTGCCTTCAAGCAATCATTACAGCTGTGTATGATGTCTGTGCTGTATGTCTTTCTTTTGGTAAGTGATTTTTTAGCTTCTTCTGTACTTCCTATTTAATATTTTTGAGGGGGCGAGAGTCTTATAAACTCAAGTACTTCATAGAATTTCATTGAAATTTGGTGTTTTTCATTTATAGTAACAGACTAGAAACCTTCTTTTCACTTGTTTTTATATAATTATTTGTATTAAACTTCTAGTGCACATAAAACCAAGCCTGTATGAAAAATTTGTAAGATTTGACTGCCAACATTTTAAATGTGGTGTTTTAATTATTTTTGAACCATCATTATTTTTATCACTTTTTACTTGTTAATTAATGCACATACTTCTAAAAAAATTTTAAATGTTTTTTAAATGTGTAGTTCAGCATTAGCTCATTTATGTGAAGTGAAAGATGATCAACTTACAAGCTCCATGATGGAAAGATCTTTAAAAATATGATACCCAAGAATAATTAATGAGTTCCAGAGGGATAGCCATGTTAGTCTGGTTCAGCAAAACAAACAAGGAGCACTGGGGTGGCAGGGTTAGTGCTGCAGGGGGGATCAGGGCCACAGGGAGGGCAGCAATGGGGACCTATAGGGGGCCCTTTAGGGGGCTCCAAATGGGCCTTCACCTAGGCCCCCCGATTGCTTAAGGCTGCCTCTGCTCATCAGGATAAAATGTGACAACCAGCAATGAATTTACTCCCTTGCACTTTAAAGTTCTCTGATGCGTTGCACTGAAAGTAGCATCATATTTTATCTGAGAGGCCTTGTGCTCTGGTTTACTACTCATACACCAGGTAGCCAAGAACTCCTGCTTTTGAATCTCAGTTGTGCCAGTGACTTGCTGAATGGTTTTAATAGGTCACATGACTGCCCTCAGTAAAATTCTGCCTATAATGACCCTAGGCAACCCTAGTGGAATCAAGGAATTACCTGAAGCACTGTTTCTGAATAACATGAAACTAACAATATTTACTTTCCTACCTCTCAGGGGTGTTGTGTGAATAAATTACTCAAAGCCCATACAATGCTTGGAAAAAGTAAAGTGCTAACATTGTTTCTTTTTCTTTAAGGGAGCTAAATGTTAGATGGAATGCATTTGTTCTGAATGAAATTCACCCATGCAGAGTCCACTCCAGGCTTATACATCAAGTAAACACAAGTGGTACATAAAGCTGCACAAGCTCTATGCACAGGAGAGAAGTTCACTCAACTTATGGATTCATTTGGAGAAGTGAATTTATATCACACTCTTACTCCCCTTGGTTGTCTAGTGAAAATTCCAGGTGCTTCAACAACCTGTAGCATTTCTCATGGGAAGTCTTAACTCTGTCAAGTGTTGCTGTATTCTGAAACCAAAACTGATTTTACAGCATTATATCCTGCCTCTCACCCATGCTGCATTTTTTTCTACCCTTTGTTGGTCTATTGACACAGCCATTGAAGGTGTGACTGCTTTACAAGGAGACATACGTGAACCAGCTTGACAAGTTCCAAAGGGATAGCTGTGTTAGTCTTGTTCACCGAATAAACAAGGAGTCCTGAGGCACTTTTAAAGACTAACAAATTTATTTATCACATGAACTTTCCTGGGAGAAAATCCCACTTAATCAGACACTTTGAAGTGGAAAGCTTGTGAGATAAATAAATTTGTTAGCTTTAGAAAGTGCCACAGGACTCCTTGGCTATGTCTACACTGGGGGGCCAGTTAAGTCAACTTAACAAGGTTGACTTTAAGTTGACTTAAAGTTGATCTCGTTAAGTCAACTTAGGGGTATGTCTACAATAGCAGACATACCCTAGGCCTGAGCTTGGGCCCTGCCCCTTGCGGCCCACCCCGGGCTGTGATCCAGCTCCAGGGCCCCAGTCTGGCTGTACGGGCTCAATCCAGCTTCTGCCACCACTGGCATGTGACTGGGAGCCAGATTCGGCCCCCAGCTGCTTGCCACAAGTGGCAAGGGGCTTGGAGCTGGCCCCAGCCACTGTTGGCAGGTGGCTGGGAACCCAATCTGGCCCTGAGCACCTTGCCAGCTGGGAGCTGGCTCCTACTGCCTGGAGCAAGGGGCTCAGAGCCTGATCTGGCCCCAAGCCCCTCGCCACGAGAGGCAGCTGGCTCGGGGCCAAATCAGGCTCTGAGTCCGTGCTGCTTGCCGCAGGTAGCAGGATCTGGCTCTGAGCTGCCAGTGGCAGCTGGGGCTGGATCGGGCCCCTGGAACTGGATTGGGACCCAGGACAGAGCCAGGGGGTGGGGCCCAGGCCTTCCTGCCCTGTAAAGTCAACTTAAAAGCTTAAGTCAACTTAACTTAAGCAAGTGCTTAAGTTGACTTAAATTTCTAAATTTGGACATGTTGTTCCTTAGGACAACTTAAGGCAAGTTAAATCGGCCTAAGGCTCCAGTATAGACATACCTATTGTTTGTTTTGCTGAATCAGCTTGGATCTAGTTAGATCAAAGAGAGAAATCACATTCTATGCATCAGGTGAGATGATAGATTCAAAATACCTAGAGACAGTTTTCTATTTTTAACCAGATCTCTTTGGTATCCTGTCCTCACAGAATATGGTGCAGAAATACACTGAATGACCAGGATCCAATGAGGTTGTATCTTTCAGGGTTTCTAAGTCCAAAGTAGTTTGGGCCATCCCCTCCTTTGTTTAATTGCTTTCCGTTAGTTGTGTTGATTATAGTCTGAAGTTTACATTCTTTTCTGATCCCTGCAAACTGAATTATAGTCACACTCATGTGTTCACTGGCTTTCTGTAAGACTGTCTTCATTGCAAGGTAACTCGTGTTATATGCAGTCAAGTTACTCCTCTCAGGTTAGTGTAGCGGGGTGAGTTCCTGGCCATTGTGCATCATGGGAGATGAAGCAGAGGCATCGCTGGCGCTGGGCACCCAGGGCATGTGCCCCGAATCCCAGTGCTGGTGCCCTGGATCTCTGGCCCAATTGGGCCGGAGACCCAGGACCCAGCCGCGGCAGCCCCGTCCCCGGCCAGGGATCCGGGGCCTGGCCGCCCGTGGCCACGGCTGGGAATCCAGAGCCCAGCTGCCCGCGGTGGCAGCAGCCCCATCCCCGGCCGGCGATGCAGGGCCCAGCCGCCTGTGGCCGCTTCCAGCCCCGTCCCCAGCTGGGGATCTGGGGCCTGGCCACCTGCGGTGGCGGCAGCCCTGTCCCCAGCCGGGGATGCGGGGCTTAGCTGCCCGCGGCAGCACGGCAGCTTCTGGCCCTGTCCCCAGTCAGGGGGCAGAGCCTGCAGGCTGGGGGCGTGGCCTGGGCCCATGCCCTGGGTCCCTCCCCGGTCCAGCAACGCCTCTGAGATGAAGACTGAGTTTCTGGCCACGATGCTTCATGGGAGATGAAGTCTGGCCAGACAACCCTACCTAACAGAGAATAGGAGCATAAGATACCCAAACTATAACACCCATGAGGCAGGCATGGGGAGTAATTTTCAATCAAAATATTTTGGGTTTTGATGTTGCACTGAAAAGTCAAAAATGAATGATAATGATTAACGCTCTTTGGCTAAGGAAACATACATGGGGCAGGCATTCTCCACAAGCCAAGGATATCCCTAATTAGCCAGAGAACATTTGGCATTATTCTTTATTTATGTGCTATGCACTAAGTGCATGGACATGATCTAATAGCAGTATGTAGATTATTAGGTGTATTTAAAGAGGATGAGACTGTGCCCGTACATGGGCCCTGAAGGAGGAGGCAACCTAAGGAAGGCGTAGTGACCCTGGCTTCTGGCCACATGAATGCCTCAATAAAAAGCTTTGATAGAACTGGTTGGAAAACAGATTTTTTCCTGTGGAAAATTTTTGGCTTTACCCTGTGCAGGACCTAGCCACGCTCCAGCAAGGCAATATCAGATTAATCTTTAGAAATGGACAAACTGAGACCAGTCGAGTGGGTGGCTGCGGGTGAGAGCTTTCCAGGCCTCTGCGTTTATTCTACAGCTGCCCCATGTAACTTGATGCACAACCAGTATATTTATAGCAATGATGTCGTCCTTGGGACTGTCCTTTGACCTTAATAATCTGCTGAATTAATCATTGAAACAGGGCCCAAGAAGCGATGATATACAGTCCTCCAACATGATTTATTCTTAGTCTCATTGGAAGAGGTTGTTTAATAAGCAGAAAGAGCCAAATTCTTCCTTGATGTCTCTTTTTTGACCAGTATGGAGTTACAGCAGGGATGACCTTGCCCCCCAGCTTTCATTTCAACGCTGACTTACATAGGAGGGGGGAGGAGGTGTTTACATTTGTCTCCAATGTGTTTTCTTTAACAGATAAATTAGGTTGGAGGAGTTCCAGCCTCAGAGTTGATGCCTGCACAATGCTAAAATTCCTGTTTTACAGCAAAGCAGCGGGTTCTTAAGAGCCTTTTTATAGCTAGAATAGAAGCTGCTGCTATAATTAAGTGAGAAATACAACTTCTATTAGAAAAATCCTTGTTTGGCAGCTCATTGTTACCTTCTCATATTCAGTCCTTTGGGGCTAAGACTGACTGTGTTCAATCTCTGCACAGAGATGACGTTTTTTAAAAAGGTTCAGCAAAATCTATTTGCATTTTTAAGTTCTACGTACCAGGTGGGAGGAGGGTTTTTTTCCTCCTATGCTTCAATGCTTTATACCAGGCATGGCCAAACTGTGGCTTTGGAGCCACATGTGGCTTTTGAATGAAAAAGTGTGGCTCACGGAAGAACGTCAGCAAATCAATTTAGTAGGTAAAAGTATATGGCTATGTTCACACGTAAACTGTCATTTCGAAATAAGTTATTTTGAAATGAGTTATTTCGAAATAAAGTTCTTATTTCAAAATAAGTTCATTCAAATTAAGAAAACGTTAATTCGAATTAAGGGAAAGCCTGCTGTCGAAACAGCTGTTATTTCAAAATGGTTATTTTGAAATAAGTCCGTTAAGACATGTTGTTTCGAAACAGTTGTTTCGAAACAACGGTGTTGTTTCGAAACAATGTGTCCGAACACTGTTGTTTTGAAACAGCCATTTCGAAAAACAACAGCTATTTCGATTTTAAGCGAGGTTTTACTGTTTTGAAATAACGGCCGTTATTTTGAAACAACGAGTCCCATTGTTTCAAAATAATGGAACATCGTGTGGACATAAGAAATTTTCTTTCGAAACAACAGCTGTTGTTTCTAAATAAAACTCTCATCTGAACACAGCCTATGGCTATATGTCTCAGTGTGGCTCTTGAAGGTTTAGTAATCAACTTGTGTGACTCTTGAGTTCCATAAGTTTGGCCACCCCTGCTTTATACTGTTAGAATTCAACCAGTCCTGAAGTGGCTTTGTTTAAACACGGCTTGTTTTCTGGGGACTAAAAGTATGCTTCATTCTACTCTTAAGGCTTAGCTGTATTCAAAGGATCATGGGGCATGATTTTAGTTTTATGATGGTTGGTTTTGGTAGCTGGGCAGGTGTGAATAGCTGAGAACTGAATTTGCAAGGACTTTGTAAAACAGATGAACTTTTTAGGAAGACTAAGAAGTTGTGAAAGCATTGTTTATTATTGTGCTATGGAAAAGCCTACCTGCTTTTTAGGAATGTCCTCAGAGGTAGGACTTTGGAGGGTACAAGTTCTAATCTGTTCTCAGTGACTTGTTGCTTAAACATCCCCTAGTTAGGCCTCCCAGCATGGAGGCAAATGTTATCTACAGATAGGTAAACTGAGCACAGACAGGCTGGATGACTTTCCCAAGGCCAGAGGTGCAGTACGGGAGAGAGAAGTTCCCTTCTCTGACCTTTTAGTATCCTACTGATAGACAAAGTGGATAAAGTAATACATTTTATTGGACCACCTTCTGTTGATGAAAAACAAGCTTTTGTACTACACAGGATTTGAAACCTTGGCTCTTTCATCAACAGAGGTTGGTCCAGTAATAGATATTACCGCACCCACCTCATTTCTCTAACATCCTGGGACTCACACAGCTACAGCTGCTCTGTAAATATTCTGTTCATGGTTATTTGTGGCCCATCTTATCAGCTAATTGCATTCTACACTCTCTTGCCTGAACATGATACATGTTTATAATGTAGACAAGCTCCTAGAGGGAAAATTGACAGAGCCATTCAAAGTTAAGAGTTCAGAACAACGTTCTGACCAAACCAAAAAGACATGCCATGAAGTTAATGACCAGTAAATGCAGGTCACCTGCGCAGCTCATTGTCACTGGGGATCACAAAGTTAATCATCTGACTAATTTTCTGCTAATATTATTTTTAGTTTTTCAGGTTAAGCTTAGTTAAATTCCATGCATTAGACAATAAGTTAATTGCAGCAGGGGACAGGAGAGAATTTCCATCTGTGCTGACGCTACCATCAAATTCTGTACAGCACAGCAAAATAGACTAGGTGCATACTGAGTTTTCTTTTAGGTGTGAAAAAGTGATGGAGGCAAGATACTGTACTTAATGGACTAATGGCCAGAGCTGATAGAACAACTCATCTGAGCCTCTAGGCGGTGCTCTTTCTGGCATTTAAATAGTTTTCTTATGCTCCACAGGGTCCTGGGAAAGCTGGCACTGACCGGGCCCTAGACTGCGGTTCTGGGATTGGACGGGTCACTAAGCATGTCCTTTTGCCAGTTTTCGAGAGTGTGGAATTGGTGGATATGATGGAGAACTTCTTGACTGAAGCCCAGAACTATTTACAGGGCAAGGAGGACAGAGTAAAGATGTACTATTGCTACAGCCTCCAGGAATTCACTCCAGCCCCCCAAAAATATGATGTCATCTGGATGCAGTGGGTTTCAGGTTAGTTTGCCATTAATTTATAGATATCATGAACCATAATTATACTGTATTAAATACATGTTCAAAGAATGTTGCACATGCAAAATCAGGTACTGAAAAGTTAGGAAATGCCTAAATTAAGGTTGCCTGGGTGTGGGCACCAGCAGAAGTGGAGCAGTGAAAGTACAGGAGACTCAGTCTCCTTGTTTTCAGTTCTAATGCCTGGTACCTTAGCACTCCCCAGCCGCCAGGAGGAGCAACTGCAGGAAAAGTACCTCTTCATCCCTGCAGCCTTGGAAAGGTGACTCCTCATTTAGAGGGGGCAGGGCACTTGCATAGTTTGCTCATGGTATTTATTATAGTAGTACCTAAAGACAAACCAAAATGCAGCTAGATGGTGTACACAGACAGTGAGTTAGATGGCTCCTGCCTTGAAGAGCTTACATTCAAAATAGACCAGACAGACACAAGATCAGGGGAGGGGCAGAACACTCCGGCAGGGTGAATGATATAACGGTGGGAAAATGTTCTTATATAGTGCTACAATTTTGTTTTGGTGGGTTTACTTAGGATGCAAATCAACTAGATGGAAAGAGAAGGGAAGGGAAGGAGAGAGGGGGGCGAGTCAGAGGAGGACATAGCAGGAGAGGCTGTCTTAGAGAGAAGCTGAGTAGAAGCAACAGAGGTAGGAGGATCAGTCAATAAGTGCAGTGCATGTGAAAAAAAAAATCACAACTTTTTAGCATTTTGATGGAAATGTCCAAAGGGCCCTGCTTTGGCTTCTTTTGTTCCTACAATACAGACTGTTTGTGGCTACAGCAGGGGTGCTGCACAAAATGTAGCTATCCAGCTCTAACTTGCATCCCCTTGAACATGTATGAATTGGAGCTTTTCAGAAGCTCATAACTTGTTCAAGTTTGAGTGCATTTTCATAGGGACAGCCAGGAACATCCCTAAAATGAGAGCAATGCTGCTGCCAAATTCCATGTTCCTGATAGATTAGAAGATCACAAGGCTCCCTTCTGGCTTTGTAATTTACAAAAAACCTTGTGACCCTGGTTCACAGCACGGGGGCACTAGATCTTCTGAACTAAACATTTGTGAGCAATTTTTACCATGGCTGAAACATCAAATTTCTCCCTAAACCTGGTTTTGGAAATGGATGAACTGTTTTTACAGACACTTTAAAAAAAACCACTCTGAAGCAGACACATGACATGGAATATGTTAACCCACATAATTAAATTTGGCAAAGTTAAAAGAAACTGAAAACATGCTCTTAAATGGAAACTCTTGAGCTAGCTTAAGGAAGAAGACCTGAGCCAAATCTGCTCCCCTCACTGCCCAGTGCGGGGGGAGCTGGCCAGTATGGAGCAGTTTCCTGCCCAAGGAGTTTTATTTTCAGGCCCGGGCTGCAAGCACCTACCCTCCTTAACCTGTTAGTGGGAGGGCATCTACTGCATCCCACAGTGTGGACTACCTCATCTCCACCCTCTCTCCCCTCCTGCCTTGGCAAGACCTTCCGCAGCAGGGGCTCTCCCTGCCCTGCAGCACTGGAGTTTGTCTCTGTATGTGCCCTCCCAGGTGGTTCTGTGTGGTGGGTGCCTTGCTTGGCCAGCGTAGAGTTTTGGCAATAGTGGTGCTTGCACAGAGGCTCAGGAGCTCATCAAGTGGTGCTGAGCAGGACAGGGGACAAGCGTCATTTCTGGAGCAGCTTGCTGAGTCTAGGAATGATGAAAAGGGGGAAGACCAGTGAGCTGCTGATCCTGGACATTCTCAGCTCCCAGACTCCTAGCTATGTGGGGCAGGCTGGTTTCATCTAACTTAATTCTCAGCAAGCATTCCAGACTCTAGTCATCTGACTGCCACGGAAAAGTCCGCCTTCCTGGCTTGAGAGACAGGATAGGTGGGTGGATAGACTTGGGAACAATCGGATTTCTGATGAGTCAAAATGCAGGGAGAAGGCTGAATGAAACCAACAGCCTGTACATGTGAGGCAGTCTAGTTTGGTGCTTGCTTCACAAAGAAGGAGAAGGGCAGAGATATACTAGAAGAGGGTCTTAGCCAGAAATATTTGAGCTCACTCTAGCCATAGTTTCAACCTATAGTGCTGTTGGGGTTTATTAGGGCAGGTGTACACTGCCTGCTGTTCTTGGCAGCAGTCAAACAGAGATACGCAAGTTACTTAAAATAACTTGTGTATCTCAGTTCGATTGCCCCACACCTGTTGTTTCCACTGCAGTGACTCAAAGGGAGGGGCCTCACTTTGACTCCATGCTGCTCTGGTTTCTGGGGTGCTGTTTAGAGAATAACTGAGAGGGTCTGTGCAGACCCACTCAGTTGATTGGGAGGGTCTATTTGATGGCACTTTTGCCGCAGTCAGTGAAGACTAGCTCTTACAGTCAGGCACCTTCTCACAGCAACAGAATTACATTCCCCAGCTCTCTATGAAAAGAACATTAAGCTTGCAAAATTAAGCTCTTAAAAGTCAGAAAATGTAAGAATTACAGTTGCCCGCATGATATTAATTTTATGGGCCCTGTGATACAGTCTTTAATTTCATGCTTTTTCTGTCAAAAGAAAAAAAAAACATCTGAAAGAAAGTTCTCATTTTGAATCAATATTGGGAAACAAACCAAACATTTCCACTTCAAATTAAAATGTTGTTTCATTGTCTTTTTTCAGGTTAAAAAAATTAAATGACATAATGTGTCAAAATGTCAATTGGAACAGAGAATTTTCATTTCTAATCAGTTCATATCTGCCTACAAGATGATATAAATGTTATGACTAAAGAATTTCAAACAATTTTTGGTTCACCTTCAGTTTTCTGACCAGCTGTGGAGCTAGTTTATTTTTAGAAGTGTTCTAAATATGGATAATTCCTCTCCCTCTGAGCCTTGGACAGCTAGCTTCATGATAACCAATGCATCTGTCTTACAGGTGGAGGGATATAAAGCATAGTCCTTGTAATACATTTTTAAAAATCTAGAAAATATTTCTGGACTAGTTTCTTTCAAAACTGATGTTGCATATAAAGATACCATAATGATGTGTGGCTGTGTCAAGGACTAATTTCCAGTAGTTGGAAGAACCTGCACATCTCACTGTGTGTTTACCTGAAGTTTTTAAACGTAGGTGCATACTGTCAGTAGAGATGTCATTTAATTGCAGCTAACAGCTGTAGTTAACTGATAACAAAAATTAACATGTTAATTTTTTTACTGCATTAACTGCATACCTCTGGGCAGGGAAAGAGCCATTGATGGTGGAGCACTGAGCCTAAAGCCATGACAGAAACTGAAGGGCAGAGCCTCCCTGAGGCTGAACATGGGGGGTTACAATTCAAAAAAATTTTTCCAAGTGGGATAACCAGTATAAAAAGTTAGAAAACAGGGCTCTGGTGAGCTCACTCTCCCCTCTCCACCACACACTGAATCCCTGAGGCAAAATCTACCTTCCCTTGCAAACAAGGGCTTGCTTAGCTGAAAAGAATTGTGTAAAATAATATTATTAATGCTACATTTGTAAGTTCAACTTTCATGATCAGGGGCTATGTTCACACCTAAGCTATTATTTCAGAATAAGTTATTTCGAAATGAGTTATTTTGAAATAAAATCCTTATTTTGAAATAAGTTAATTCAAACTAAGAAAATGTTAATTCAAATTAAGGGAAGCTCTCAAAGCAAAATAGCATGCCCTGTGTGAGGACATGCTATTTCGCTTTAGGACAGGGGCAGCATGGGAGGTGTGGCAACATGGCTCACTGAGCCATGTTGCTGGCCATGTTGGCAGCCACTTTGTCAGCCAATTGCATAAAAGCAGGAACTGATCTCCCCTCCTTGTGCATTGTGACTCCCAGGAGCTTGTGAGAGAGATGGCTATGGATACTTCCCAGGTCCCATGCCATCCTTGAGCACTTGGTAGCCACGCTGCTAGCCTGCAGGGTACTGCCTTGCTGTGGGACACACTCTTCCCTGAGGCCGCTGAGCCTAGGGATGAGCCCTGGACCACTGTCTCAGTGGCCCTCCCAGCAGCAATAGCTCCCCGTCCCCCTTCTGTGCCACGGCGTATCTGGTCACTGGGCACCAGCACAGACTGGTGGGAGCGGGTTGTCCTGCGAACCTGGACCAACGAGCAGTGGAGAAGAAACTTCCGGGTGAGCAGGGAGACCTTCACCCACCTCGTCGCCGAGCTCACCCCAGTCCTGCGCCAAAGGGACACCGTGATCAGGGCAGCCATATCCATGGACAAGAGAGTGGCCATCGCGTTCTGGAAGATGGCCACTCCCGAGTCCCACAGGTCTGTTGCCCAGCTCCTTGGCGCCGGGTGGTCCACCATCGGGGAACTGCTGCTGCAGGTCACCCACATCAACAACACAGTCCTGCTGCCATACGTTGTCACCCAGGGAGTGCTGCAGAACACCATCGCCGGCCTCGCCGGCCTAGGCTTTCTGAACTGCGGGGGGATACTCGATGCCACCCACATCCCTGTGCAAGCCCCACCACACTGGACAGCCAAGTACCGGAACAGGAAGGGATACCACTGCAGGCCCTTGTGGACCATTGGGGCATCGTTCAGAACTGCTGAGTCGGAAGGCCGGGCAGGGCGCACGATGCCAGGGTGCTGCACAACTCTTCCCTGTACTGGTGCATGGAGGCAGGCACCTTCACCCCCCCCCCCATAATATCACCATTGGGGAAGTCGAGGTGCCCGTCCTCATTGTTTCGGATGCGGCCTACCCCCTCCGCCCCTGGCTCATGCACCCCTACACGGGACCCCAGGACGCTGGACAGCAGCTTTTTCACCGCCACCTTAGCCGCTGCCGCCAGGTGGTTGACCGGGCATTCGGCAGACTGAAGGTCCGCTGGAGGTGCCTCCTCACACGCCTGCACCTCGCCGAGGACAGAATTGCACAGGTCATCAGTGCCTGCATGGCGCTGCATAACCTCTGCGAGCTCCGGGGTGAGCCAGTACCTGCCATGTGGGAGGCTGAGGCAGAGCTCATCAGTGCCCGGTTCCAGCAGCCAGAGGTGTTGGCCCTGAGGAAGCAACTGCCGCCCAGACTGAATGCAGTGCGGGAGGCACTGAGGGACCTGTTTGTCCAGGAGGACATTTGAGGGCCAGGCCTGCCCCACCACACCACCCGCTCCCCTGTTCTCCCACAGCCAGTCCCCACCCATCCCACCCACACCCTGAACCCAACCCAATAAAACACTGAACTCAAACTATTAACATGGGTGAACTTGGTTTATTTACAGGGGTTAGGGAAAACGAAGCTTGGAAGTCAGGAAGGGTTGGGTGGGGATACAACAGGGAGGCTTCAGTGGGTCAAGGGATGTGGGTGGGGGCACAACAGGGGGCACTGGACTGGGTCAAGGGATGTGGGTGGGGGTACAACAGGGGGCACTGGACTGGGTCAAGGGATGTGGGTGGGGGCACAACAGGGGGCACTGGACTGGGTCAAGGGATGTGGTTGGGGGCACAACAGGGGAGCTTCAGTGGGTCAGGGGATAGGGTCAGGGGACAACCGAGGGGGCATATTAGGGGGCAGGCATCCCTGAGGCTTGCCCCATAGCCCCACGGCCTTCCCCAAGGCCACCCAGAGTCCGGGGGTGCCGGCGGCAAGGGACGCTGGGGTCCCGAGGTGCAGGTCCTTCTTGGTCCAGGGGGGCAAGGCGGGTGGCAAGCTGGAGGGCGACCGTGTGCAGGTTCTCCAGTGAGGTCACCTGCCACTCCATCGCTGCTGCCTGGCACTCGATGGCCACCACGAAGCGGTCATCTGCATCCGCAGCACGCTGGAGTTGCCTGATGGCCATGTCCTGGCACCTGCCCTGCTCCAGACGCCAGGCCCAGGAGGAGTCTTTGGCCCTCTGGCCAAGGTCGAGGAGGCTGGCCAGGATGTCAGCCCGGCTCTGGCGGGCTTGCCTCCCGTGATGGGTGGTGGTCAGCGGGCTCCTCGTGGAAGGCCAGTGGGTGGGAGCACGAGCTGTGGGGCAGAAGGGAGACCAGTTACTGTCAGGCTACAGGCATGGTGTTTGCAGCCTGTGAACTGCAAACAGCCCTGCCCTGACAGCCAGCAGATTTCCCAATCTGTGTGCTGTGTACACTGCACTCGGGGGGCATGTGGCCTCGTGGCCCACAGTAGTGGGCTGTCCTCAGCAGCATGTGGCCCTGGAAATCTTCCAAGGCCATGTGCCAGCAGTGCTGGCTGCAGGCTCTCTGCCCTGCATGCTGCCACGTTGTCCTATTGCCACCCCTGTGTTGAGGGACCCCCGTCATGTGTGGACCCGGGACCCTTCTTGCACATCCCTCCCTGCCACCCCCACCCACGGGACAGCCTGTGCACCCCACGCCCCGGGCCCGAGCCCCACCATCCCACCGCCATGCCCCCCTTGGGACCCATGGCTTCCATGGCTGGGCATCCCTGCTTGGAGGTGGGGGGAGCACTCACTGACTGAGACGCCTGATGTCCGCTGTAACATCCCCTCCAGGGCGGCTTCTTCCTCCTCGGGCAGCTCCTCCTTGGGGCTGGTGTGTCGCTCCTCCCCGGCAGGGATCAGCTCTGGGCTGGCTGGTGGTGCAGAGGTGGGTCGGCTCCTGTCCCCAACGTCCAGGCGTTCCTCCTCGTGGTCGGAGGAGGCCCCCGCCGGTTCAGTAGATGAGGTGGCCAGGGTACAGGGCTCCCCAGAGTCCACTGGCTGCGACAGCAGGCCACTGGGCTCCTGGGCCAGGAACACATGGAGCTCCTCATAAAAGAGGCAGCTGGTGACAGCTGCTGCCCCATGGATCTGCCTCGCCGTCCTGGCCTGGGCGTAGTCCTGCCTCAGGGTTTTAACTTTTGAGCACACCTGCTCAGTGGTGCACTCATACCCCTCGGCAGACAGGGCCTCACTGATGTCCCGGTACATGTCAACGTTCCGATGACATGCCCGGAACCTGGCCCTGATGTCCTCACTGCCCCATATCCTGAGGAGGCAGAGGGTCTCCTCCCTCGACTGGCGTTGCCCCTGTGCCCCAGAAGCATGGGCCTGTGCCGTGCTGCCTGTCGTGTGCTGGCATGAGGTACCAGGCTGGCAAGGCACTTCCTGGCCCTGGGCACCCTGGGAGGAAAAAGGTCAAGCCAAGCCAAAATTGAAATAGCCATTGTTTCGAAACAATGTGTCCGAACAGCATTGTTTCGAAACAACCGTTTCAAAACAACGGCTATTTCGATTTCCTGCTAGGTTTAACTGTTTTGAAATAATGATGCATTGTGTGGACATACGAAATTTTATTTCAAAACAATGGGTGTTGTTTCAAAATAAAACTGTTGTCTGAACACAGCCAGGGATTGCACTACAGCAATCGTCTGCACTAAACTGAAATATGATACCTTTCCTTTGTTCACATTTCTTACAGTGCAAGTGTTTGTAATCACAAATCATCGTATAAAGTGAGCACGGTACACTGTGCATACTGTATTGTACTAAAGTCAGTACACCGGAAAATACAGAAGACATCCAGAATATTTAAATAAATGGTATTCTACTATTGTTAAACCGCATGATTAAAATGGTGATTAGTCATGATTTATTTTTTTTTAATTGTTCTACTGCCAATATTGCTAGACATCTACATTTATATTTAGACCACAGAATAGAAGTAGTTTGATTTGTGGAGGTAAACATGGCTCCCATTGCTTTCAGACCACTTCTGTTTCTTTCAGGGCCTCATTATTGAGCTAAATTTGAAAATATGAACCTAAGTAACATGCCTAAAGTCTCATAGAAAGGCCTGTAGAAACACCAGGAATAATATCCGCTATCCTATGCGTCCCAATCTCATGATCACCCTTAGAAAAATTTCTGTTTATTTCTTTGCCTGAAATAAGTGGCATATAAATAAGCTGATGAAATCAGGACCCAACTCAGATGGGTCCAGTCAGGGGCCATTTGAATGTGAATTACAACCCACTTCTGTCTCTTTACCTGTAGGATATCTGACGGATAAAGATCTCCTGGAGTTTCTTATCCGCTGCCAAAATGGCTTAAAGGATAATGGGATTGTCGTTATCAAAGACAACGTAGCTCGGGAAGGCTGTATCCTTGACCCACTGGACAGCAGCGTGATCCGAGACCTGAGCATCCTCCGAAGCCTCATTGAGAAAAGTGGACTTACTATCCTGTTGCAGGAGAGACAGGCAGGTTTCCCTGAGCAGTTTATCCCCGTCTGGACGTTGGCCATGCAGAAGGATGCTGGTTTTTCCTGAAACAGGGGTGGGTGAGCATGAAGCCCTAGAAACATGAAGGGCACTCATGACTTGCAATGATAGGACAGAAAGAAAATGTCTTCTAAAATTCTATTAGTCACATACCCCTATCACCATAACTACACAGGTATCTGCCCTGAAAGGTGAGACTAACTGAGTAAGGTCATTCAGGAAACTTCCAATACCTGGTGGCCTCATCTTCATATTCTCTACTAACAGGCCTCATCTCTGCAAGACTTCTATTTCATTAAAGGGATAAAACTCATCTATCAGAAAATAATTATCTTAACATGTTCCAAAGTGACTTGAGAGTCTCAGTTGCCAAAAGAAACCTAGTTTTTCAGAGGATGGGTGCTTAGCACTTCCTGAAGAATCACGGCTGCTTCAGAAGATTCAAGCTGGACATCCAAATTTCTTCTCTTTTGAAAAATCTTATCTGAAATCCAGATTTGGGTTATTAATAATACCTTAGATTATTGAAATCAAAACTTGCGGGAGTCTAATTTATTTGCTTTCAGTCATTTATTTATTTTGTTTGTTTATTTATTGCATTTCACTCCATTTGGACAGTGAAACTAATTTGCAAATTTTCATTTTTTTAAGTCAATTTCACTTTGTCCTTCTCCGGTCCTAGAACCATGCTGTTGTATTAGGATTCTCAACACTTCTGAGGAAGGTGTCAATGACTAAGATCTATACTATAAAAAGCTGTTTGTGTTGAAAGCTTTGTAAAACAGTTTCTATGTGTATTAAGTTGCAGAAGACATTTCTTCTAAAACAAAAAGCGACTTTCACAGCTGAAACCACATGAGAGAGAGTCCTCTCATGATTCCTACAACCATAAGATACTTTCCTTCCCTGTCACAGTTTTCACTCAGAGGTCAGTTCACCCAGTGGGCAGGCTGGGGGTCTGGGGCCCTTCAACTTCCTGCTGCCTCCAAGTTTCACCCACATGGATTAGGGAGTGGTAGATAGAGGAGCTGGGTCCTCTGCCTCCATCATGTCCAAGCCCAGTGCCCCTGGAGGAGAGGCTTGGGACATCTCTTTGATCTCTTCCTAGTGCTCTGGACTAGTTTCCCTGGGCTACTTCCTACCATCTTGCTGTCTTTGGCTTGGTGTGTGGTCACAGCCCACTTTTTCCCCAGTGGGAGTTCTGAGACAATGGATTAAGCACTCCCCAGTTCTCTTGGTACTACTCAGTTTTTCTTCCTCTGCAGTGGATGAAGGAGTCCTCTTACACCAGTGTTTCTCAATCTTTTTTTCTCTGGAACCAATTGAAAAAAATCATTTATGCCTGTGATCCAACAATTATATCTTTGAGCAGGGGTGTTGCTGCCCCAAAAAAAGGGTTGAGTCCCGCCCCGGCCCTGCCTCCACCCCCACCCCCGTCCCCATCCCCATCCCCCGCACTGCCGGGAGGCCTGATCTGGCTCGGGAGCCTGACTCTGGCTCCAGCTGCTGCTGGCCAGTGGCAGGCAGACTGGGCAGGCCTAATCCGGCTCCTGTTGCTGCTGGAGGTCAGGACGGGGGCCAGCCCAGGGAGATGGAGGGCACGAGCCCTGTGGGCCCAGTGGCAGCAATGCCCCTGCTGCTCGGACCCACTTTCTTTTACCATTCAGTCTGTATTCTATTCCATAGCCTTCCACCAACACTAGTATAGGGCAACATCACAGTTTTTAACCCCAGGGTCTCTCAATCCCTCTTTATCAAGGCTGCAGGAGGAAAAGAGATCTCCCTATCCTGGGAACTTCTTCAGTCTGGGTTCAACTAGCCAAGTCCTTTTTCCTTTATAGGACTTCTTTCCTGGCTTTTATCAGGTTAGCTAGCTCCCTACCACCCCAGTCTCTCCTGCTGATTAGTTAATCCGTTTAGCAGTTCTCAGTGCAGGAACTAATTGAAGCTACAGCCATCAGAGTGCTGTCCCACTGGTCCAGGGGTTAAAGTACCCCGGAACGCATAGGAATGGCATTCTGGGGCCCACTATTTTTAGGGGGCCAGTATTCCGGGAACCCTAAAAATAGAAAATGAAGCCAGAACAGTGTGTTACAGCAGGGCAGGGAGAGCGGGGAAGCTTGTCAGCTGGCCCGGCTCCCCTGTGCATGTGCAGGCCGTGTTAGAGGCAGAAGCCTCAAAGCACAGCCTGGAGCGGGGGGCTGAGGGGTGATTCTCCCACACCCTGGCATGCTGCCTGTCTCCATCACAGGTGCCTGAGCCTTGTTCCCAGCCCACCAGGGGCCTTCCCACTTGGTGGCCAGGGCCCTGGCCTCCCCCCTCCCCCCACCTCTTGGCACTGGAGTGGGATGCCCCATGGGGCCGCAGGCTTTGGCCACAGCCTTGTCCCAGTTGGCCTTCAGACCCCAGTTTCTGCTGCTGCCCAGAGCCTCCCGCTGGTCCATCTCTCTGCCCTTCTCTGCACTGGGGGTGGCCCTGATCCTGCAACCCTGGTATGGAAAAGGCCTTGTGCCTACTGGGGTCAGCAGGGAGTCAGGTGTGGAGTGGATATTGGGGGCAGGATGTGGATTTTGGGTGTGTGTATTGAGGGCTGGGGAGTATTGGGGACAGGGGAGTGGATATTGGGGTTGGGGTTGGGTATTGAGGGCAGGATGTGGATTTTAGGGGTGAGTATTAGGGGCTGGGGGACTATTGGGGACAGGGGAGTGGATATTGGGGGCTGGGGTTGGGTATCAGGGGCAAGATATGGATTTTGGGGGTGGGTATTGGGGGCTGGGGGACTATTGGGGATGCAGGCATTAAAGTGAAGGGGAAGGCCCCTGAATGCAGTTCTGGGCCCCACAAATTTGAGGTGCCTGCATTCCAGAGCTCCTAAAAGCAGAAAAATCCAGCAGAACGCATGTTCCATCCTTTCCTGGCCATTGGCAGGTCCTATGTCCTACTGTTGTTAATCACAATACTTACTGTGTTATAGTGTTTACTAGTTTGTGACATTAACTGATATAGATATAAACACCATATAAAATTATAAATATTTTTATGGAGCAATAATAGATGGATGTGGTACTGAGAAGTAGTTGCAAATGCCTACCTGGGCTGGGGCCCACACATGCATGAAGGGTGCCTGGACAATACAGAAAGGGGGCCTGCCCATGCATGAAGGTGGCCTGGATGATACAGGAAGGGGTCCACTGATTAGGAGGGTTCCAGGGCTTGCCAAATTATACTTTAACCCCTGCACCTCTCAGGCCTCACTTTGAGCAATTCATTCCAGTCTTTCAGCAGCAACAGCAGGGGGTGCTGTGACCCAGTACTGGGACCCAACCCTTGATTTGAAAACTACTGCTCTATACTCCCAGTTGGGTCTTAACTATGGTCCAGACCTTCTCCCATAGATTGCTTTGTTCCCAGAAGCTGCATATTTGCTTCTTTCCTTTGGACAGCTTCTCTTTCACCCTCCTTGTGTGACTGTCCAAGTCCCTTTGTGAATGGATCTTTCACTGGGTGCATGCTCATCTAATGAGGGATAAGGTCTTCTTGGCCCAGTCCTGTTCTATGGCTCCCTAAATCTCTGCAGTGGGGAGGAATCAGTAAAGCTGTCATGTGCATATTCAAAATCAGCCTAACACCATATGCAAGTGGCTAATGGCGCCTGAAGGGTGTTAAAAGTGAGACTAAGGGATGATACTAATACAATATTGAATTAATTAACTGTACTAAGCAACGGAGGGTGTTACGTTACCCCAAAGGCATCTATGATTTATATTTAAATAGCTTGGGTTTGACATTACTAGTAATCCTATTTCCCCTTTCCTCTGTGCTATCCAGAGATTATCCACAGAACAGCTTCTTGTCTCACTTACACAGAGAGCTATGTGGCGGACAGAAGATCCATTACATGAAGGATTTCCAATTGTCAAAATTTGGGTTCATTACCCATCAGAGTAAAAATTGAAAATTTCAAAACTTTGTGTGAAAGAAAATTTCTGAAGCAAAAAAACTGGATCAGATCAATTAAAACATTTGATTTTGACAGTTTATTTTTATTTTTATCATATTATTATAGACAAGATAATAAAAATATAAATTTCAAAATGAAATGTCATTTCAAAATGAAAAATCAAAACTTCTATTTATCAGGTTGTCTTTCAAAATGAAATTCACAGAATCATAGAATCATAGAGTTGGAAGGGACCTCATGAAGTCATCTAGTCCAACCCCCTGGGAAAAAGCAGAACCACTCCTACTAAATCATCCCAGCCAGGGTTTTGTCTAATCGAGCCTTAAATATCTCTAAAGATGGAGATTCCACCACCTCCCTAGGTAACCCATTCCAATGCTTCACCACCCTCCAAGTAAGAAAGTTTTTCCTAATATCCAACCTTGACCTCCCCAGCTGTAACTTGAAACCATTGCTCCTTGTTCTGTCCTCTGTTACTACTGAGAACAGCCTAGCTCCCTCCTCTCAAAAGCTGAAAGTTGCTATCAAATCTCCCCTCAGTCTTCTCTTCTGCAGGCTAAATAAGCCTAGGTCCTTCAGTCTCCCTTCATAAGTCTTGTGCTCTAGCCCCTTGATCATTTTTGTTGCCCTCTGCTGGACTCTCTAATTTGTCCACGTCCTTGTTGTAGTCAGGTGCCCAAAACTGGGCACAGTGTTCAGATGTGGCCTCACCAGTGCCAAATAGAGGGGAATAATCACATCCCTCAATCTGCTGGCAACTCTTCTACTGATGCAGCCCAGTATGCTATTGGCCTTTTTTGGCAACAAGAGCACACTGTTGACTTATATCCGGCTTCCCATCCACCATGACTCCCATGTCCTTTTCTACAGTGCTGCTACTTAGCCAATCGCTCTCCAGCCTGTAGCAGTGCATGGGGTTTTTCCACCCCAAGTGCAGGACCTTGCACTTATCCTTGATGAACCTCATGAGATTTCTTTCGGTCCACTGCTCCAATTTGCCTAAGTCTCCCTGAACCATGTCTCTGCTTTCCAGAGTGTCTACTGTTTCCCCCAGCTTGGTGTCATCTGCAAACTTACTGAGTGTGCAATCTATCCCATCAGCCAGATCATTAATGAAAATATTGAATAGAAAGGGCCCCAGGACCAACCCCTGGGCCACACCACTCGTTACTGGTTGGCAACTAGACACTGAGCCATTGATTCCTACTTGCTGAAACCATTGATCTAGCCAGTTTCCTACCCACCTTATGGTCCACGCATCCAACCCATACTTCCTTAACTTGTCAATGAGAATGCTGTGGGAAACCATATCAAACGCCTTGCTAAAGTCGAGGTATATCACATCAACGGCTCTTCCCACATCCACAAATCCAGTCATCTCATCATAGAAGGCGATGAGGTTGGTCAGGCACGATTTACTCTTGGTGAATCCATGCTGACTGTTCCTGATTACTCTATTTTCTTCCAAGTATTTCAGGATGGATTCTTTGAGAAGCTGCTCCATGATTTTTCCAGGGATTGAGGTGAGGCTTTCGGGTCTGTAATTCCTGGGATCCTCTTTTTTCCCTTTCTTGAAGATATGTGCCATGTTTGTTTTTTTCCAGTCCTCCAGCACCTTCCCCATTCGCCATGAGTTTTCAAAGACAGTGGCCAGCAGTTCTACAATCACATTGGCCAACTTCCTCAGTACCCTCGGATGCAGTTCATCCAGCCCCATAGACTTGTACACATCCAACTTCTTTGAGTACTCCCTAACTTGACCTTCCATCACCGAGGGCCTCCCTTCTTCTCTCCAATCTGCCATACCCAGCATAGCCACCTGGGAGTCAGCCTGATTTTACGAAGCATTTCAATTTTGATGGAACTGCTTTTTCTGACAGACTGTGGTGTCTGTTAAACATGATCCTGAGAGTCAGTTTATTCTCATAGGCTGTGTTCTCACACAGCCAGTTATTTCGATATGGTTGTTGCGAAACAACTTGTATCGAAATAACGCTCATTGCGAAACAACTTATTTCGAATTAACAAAATGTTAATTCGAAATAAGGCAAAACCAGGTCATCGAAATA
>ML682022.1:7680873-7771308 GCA_007922195.1 Podocnemis expansa | reverse complement strand
CTGCAGGCGCTGGCCAAGGGACACCCCTCAGCACCCTGGCCAGGGTGCTGACGGGGACGCCGTGGACTGTTGTTTCGGAACAACTTGTTCCGAAACAACACGTTCCCACGGCGTTGTTTCGAAACAACCGTTGCGAAACAACGGTTGTTTCGCTCCCGCATGTGGTTTAAGTAGTTTCGCAACAACGGGGTTGTTTCGAAACAACAGGAATCGTTGTTTCGAAACAACCGTGCGTCGTGTGAACAGCCAAAATCTCATTTCGAAACAACCTCTGTTGTTTCGAAATAAGAGGGCTGTGAGAACACACCCATATAATGCTCTGAAGTCAGTTGGCTTAGAACAATGGTTCACAATCTGTCGTCCATGGACCACTGGTGGTCTGTGAGGTTACTGCAGGTGGTCCTTGGGGGGAGGAAATGATGATTACTGCAGGTAAACATACTGTGATGAGTGCAGTATGTTTGTGAGTGAGCATAATAAATTATCAGAAATAGCTGTGTTTGTAATACCCTTTGATATACAAGTTTGACTCTCATTACTCACAGGCTATATTAAAAATGTTTAAAATGGCTTGCTTATGTGGTGGTCAGCAAAAGCTCTCAGTGATGATGTAGTGGTCCACATAAAGGATAAGGTTGGGAACTGCTCATTTAGAAAGACCCCCTTGTGTGCTTGTCCATTCAGTTGCATTGTTATGGAAAAGCACCTCAAGTCATTCTTTCATAATAACCCACTCAGATCTTATTTAGTTGAATAACTCAGCAGTTCTAATCTTCAGATCTTATTTTGTTGCATAACTCAGCCAGTCTGAGCACCTTCATGTGTGAATTCAAATCTGTTTGTGCAAGGCTGTTTCTTACGTTGGTCCCTAAGCTGTAGTTCTGCGGTCCATGCCCTCCTTCTGTTTGTGGCATGAAGGGATACAGCTCTGGTGCTTGGGTGAACATTATGGAAAATCGTATGACACAGATGCCTGTAGAATGTGTTGGTAATTGTGTGATAGAAGATTAAATTAGAGAAGGTTCTAGAAAAATCAGAGCTGAAGAGTCAGTCTGGAGGTTTCAAGGAGCTATGAGAGTATGTAAGTGCCCGTGACCTTTTCATTCTGATGAGACTCCTAACAAATGCACCACCAGCTGTGGTAGCAGTTGGTCTGAGAGAATCCCTGTGTTAGCAGCTTCATAGCATTCCCACTTGAAGTCCAGCCTCTTCTTGGAAGTCATTTACATTTAGGTAGTTTAGAAGCATTTTGATGGCTGTGGCACTCCTCCCTCAGTTATCTCTCCACCTCCCTATGGCATTCTTGGTAAACCTAAGATCCCTAGCTTCAAATCCTGCATGACCCATCCTCAAGTCTTCCTGGTGAGTGGTCCTCACAACTCATGCTTATATTGCCTTGAAGAATCTCATATTTCTCCGAGTGCAATGTTTGTAGTTTGTTTCAACCTCAAACCCAGCAGTGCTGAGCACTGCAGCTCCAAAGACGCCTAATGGAGCAGCTAATGAAGCCTCAGTCTGACTATGGGTCATCTGACCCCCCCCCCCCCCAGACACCAAGGCAGTGGAAGGTGTTGAGCAGTACTCTGCCTGGCTAGATGCTCTTTAGTTCTAACTGTAAGAGACCCAGGCCTAGCACTAGCTGGTGATAGGAGGAGGGTTAAAAAAAAAAAGTTGAAGCTTTTTCAGTTTTATTCATTATTAAAAAGAATTTGTTGCATAAATTCTGTGAATAATGCTTTAGTGGAAGGGACTTGATATTGGAAATTCAAAGTCTGAAATGGGTGTGGATTAGTTTGTAGTAGATACATAGGCATTCTCACCTCTGGGACTGCCTGGGCTTTTTCCTAAAGCCCCATGCTAGGAGGGGCCCATACCCACAGGGCCAGGGTGGTGTTACTGTGGGGGCTGGCGGCAGGGCTGCAGGGAGACCCAAGGTGGGCACCGTGGAGACCAGGGGGTATCAACAGTAGTACCAGGGAGCAGACATGCTGGCTGAGGGGAGGGCTGTGTGGGTCCCAGCAAGGCTTGGGGGGGGGTGTTAAAAATCAAGTATGGGGCCTCCCCCCACATGGCATGGTCATTCCTGGTCAGCAAGGCTCCCACCACAATATACTGACCTGTCTTGGGCAGGAGATATCATTCACCCCTTACCGCTGGGCCTGGGCACATGCATCATGGGCTTCAAATGTGCCAGAGAGTGTCCTGATTCTCTGCAGGACCTTTTAAAAATCTTCTGCCCTGCTGTACTCCCAGGCACATGGTCCAGGGTAGAGCAGCATGAGAAACATAAATGCTGCAGCTGCCTCTGCTCCAGCAAAGGGAAGTATGCTGCTGGGCAGTGGAGGGCCTCGGGAGCTGGGCACAGGTGGGTGGGGCAGGAAAGGAGCCAGGGGTGCAGGCTGAGGGGGCTGCTGGGTGGTGTAAGGGGCCAGCCAAGAACGGGCTGGGCAGGGCCCAGGCAATATGCCCACTGGGTATAAGGTACCAGGCCCAGCATGGGGTGGGGAGTTCCAGGGAACCTCACAGGCACAGCAACTGGCACCCCAAGGCACATGGCCCTGGGGAGTCCACCAGGAGCAACACCCACTTGGGCATGGGGAGACCCAGACTATGCCTGGTGGGATGAGGTTGGGGCCTGTGCCCCAAATCAGGTTTTTAGGAGCAATGCTTCTGCCTGGGCCAGTTCCTACTGTGTCTCCTGATGCTATTGCCTGGATCTCATCAGGGCCTGAGGATTTTCTGGTGCTAGTAGTTGCCTGGACATCTGGCTCTAGGCCATTGGCTGTGGGTCTCTGGGGACTCTTGTTCCCTCCCCTCAGAGCTGTAATGGCTCCCTGCTTGGAGCCTCCACCAAGCATTCTTTCTCCTCACTGATCAGCATAAAATGAACAAGGCTGCTCCATTTTATACCATAGCTGCAAGTTGGCACATGCCCAACACAGCCTGTGAGGTGGGACTTCCGTCAGCCATAGCATGTATTTGATTCTTTCCTGCTCAGTACGGGGGAAGTTCACCCTGTCACAGCTACCTAAGAAATCTGGATGCCAAATTTCCATTAGAAATTAATGTTTTGGTTAATGGATATTACATTAATAGAGGCAGTATAGTCTAATTAATATTAATCCCATTAGGCAGCAGCATTGTAGCTTATCCTGCAACATATCCTGAATGTTATTGTGTCACCATCTCAACTTTACCACTTCCTTAATCTAGCTTTCTTGGAGTGTTTAATACAGCCTGTTAAGGAGTAGGCCTGTCCAGATGAACTTAACTGTTATGTGTGATTAAAACCAGTTCTGTTACTTCCCATTTCTGCTCATTCCCTCTGATAGTTTTGCAACCAGGCCAAGAAATTACCTCCTCTGTTCACCAGCACTGATTTGTTCTTCACTGGAATGTAGTGATGTTCAAGAAGAAAAACAGATCACCTTTAATTTGAAGAGGAGATAATTCTGTTTATCTGAGAGACATAACACCACACTATATGTCAACTTCCAGGGTAATACCTTTCTCTTTAAATTAATGTCAAATGGGTGCTCTAAGACCCTTGGACCAAAAAACTCCATACTAACCTCATAATAATAATAAATAACAATCCTTAGCATCTGTATAGTACATATCAGTCACAGGTCTTGAAACATTTCACAAAAGTGGTTGTTAGTGGCTGCTTTGAGTGGGAAACTGAGGCACAGACCTTCATAGCAAGCATGTTAAACTTGGGACACATTAAATTTAGGCTTTTTAAGAAAAAGCAAGTGCTCAGCACCTCTGCAAATCAGACTACTTATTTAGTAGCACTAGTGGAAAAATGTGAACAAAAACATGCAAAAAAATAAATGTTGGAAATGTTTCCTTTTTTTCTTCTGAATTTTGAAATTTTTCACATTGAAATTTTGCAATTAGAAATGTTGTGCTCTGTTCAGGTGTTTTGGTAGCTAGAAATGGATGCAGGGCCAGATTTAAAGATGCTTTGATGTTGTCTCAAAGGCCTGGCCCGATAAGAAATCAGGGCTCTGCCTGCCTGTGACAGGTTCATGTAACAGGCTGCTGTACAAGAGACTCACCTGGAAGGAATTAATTACCAAAGAGGCTGATTGGTAGCTAATGAAAAAGTTATACCTGGATTTGGTTGGGGGTTCCTTAAGACAGGCAGCTTGTGAGGAGAGGTCCTCCAAGAAGAGCTTTGCAGGGCAAGGGGCCTAGAAGGTGTTGTCCTTAGAGAAATAAGATTCCTCAGGGAAGAACCACAGCTGACAGGCCTCCAGAAAGGCCTAGTCCCAGCAAGGTGACCTGCCATGCAGTGGTAGGAAGCAGAAACTGTTAGGAACAATGTACTGTCCTGGAGAAGAGCTGCAGTCGACTGGCCTCCATGGGTCTCTGGTTTTAGGAAAAGACACTCCCCGGGAAAGATGCCTAACTCCAGAGAAGGGGCCCAAGTCCAAAGAATCCTTCTGGTAAAGGGGCTGAAGGGAATGGTGGACTCAAGTGGGAAGAGATACACTGACTTTGTTTCTGAAGCTGCTGGGATGATGATTTGCTTATGATCTCCAAGGGCAATGGTTGGACCAGACTTCAGAAAATGGAGAAGTCTTGTTCCCTGTGTGAAGAGTTATTGACAGTACATTGTGAGAAACTGAGGCAGGGAGTTCTGCCACATCACGCTTGACCAGCAGGTGGTGATACATGTCAGGTAAGCCTTGTGGCAGGTGTCTAAAGCTGAGGGTGAAAACCTACTGGGATGTTCCAAAATGCCTAGTCCCCTAACCCCCGTGGAATAAAGTGCTTTGAAAATGAGATTGAAAGGCACAATCTGCCCCTTAGAAACCTAACTTTAGGCACGTAGGTTTGCAAATAAAAGCATATTAAATAAGTACAGTACTGACAACCTCCAAAATTCAAAAAGGATAAATTAAGCCTAAAACCCCATCACATGTAATTGCCTTAAAATCATAAGATGCTTTTAAAAAATAATTACTGCTATTTAGGGATTCCTTTTTCTTTTCCCTCTGGTGTTTGAGCTCTTAGGCACATGTTTTTTCAAACTCTTCTGCACAGCCATGAGGGCTATAAACTTCCTCCCCCACACCCCTCCCCAGCGAAAACTGAGTTTTTGTCATAGTCTCCTGCCCTGTGGAGCTGGGTCATTCAGGAAAAACAGCAGTGATCATGAGCCTCGTGATAAAATGGCAAAGGTTGTGAAAAGAATAGGTCCACAGAGGAACATCTATCCTTTCTTATTCTTGTTACTACATATATTCCAGTGCTCTCCAGGGGTACGCCTATACTGGAGGCTCTGTTAATTCAACTTAACAAGGTTGACTTTAAGTCATTTTAAAGTTGACCTTGTTAAGTCAACTTAGAGCGTCCACATTCCAAACTCCTGTAGGCTGCCCACATCCACACTGGCAGCTGCTAGGTCAACATAATGCTTAAGTCGACTGTATTGGGTCGACTTAAGCCAGTGTAGATGGGCTATGGCCCTTAAGTTGACTTAATAGGGTTGAGTTAAGGGCTATGTCCAATCTACACTGACTTAAGCATTGTCGACCTTTAGAGATAGTTGACTTAAGGAAGCACTTAAGTCACCTTAATAAATTCCCAATGTGGATGGAGCTTTCCTTAGGTCGACTTAAGGAAGGTTAAGTTGACCTAATGTTCCAGCATAGACATACCCCAGGAGTTAACCAGGAGGAGGGCCCCACTGTGCCAGGTGCTGTGCACACATGGCCAATGAAAAACACTCCCTTTCCTGAAGCTCTTACCAGTAAATAAGTCACTGCCAGGAACCCAGACCTAACCATTTACAGACTTTCCCAACTTTCTGCTCCAATAATATCCCTTTCCTTGTTCCTGAGTCCCACATCCTGGCTGCCATTGGTCACTGAATTTTCTCTCCCCATAGTAGAACAATGAGCCTCACTCTGGATGGAAAGAGAAACATTTTTGGAGGGGAGGAGGAAGGGTAAAAAGAATAGTACTGTGATTTCTGCTAGTTGTCAGCCCTGTATCTAGCTTGTGATCCAGAAGCTGGGTTCTTTGAAGCTGTCTTCTTCACTTTCCCTTAAAGCAAAATTAGAGGCACATGATCAAAAGGTGGGATATAAAGAAGATATGCACATCCTTCTTATGAAGAATAAAGGCCAGGGAAACTAACTTATCACTGTCACCTCTAGTAAGTGGTAATTTGTTTTGCATCTTGGAGAATGAAGCCATGGTATTACTCAGGCTTTCTGATGCCTCAGAGATACCTCTCCAGTAGCTTTATTTATGATGAGTCAGTAACCAGATTATACAGGGACATCATGCCCCTTGAAGCTGTATTTGGCTCTTTGTGTGCCATTATTTAGTGTGCGATTTTTCCTAGGTATGGAACTCTCTTGGCCCTTCACAAAGGTGGTTGTCTCAGATCTGATTGTAACGGATCTAAGTGACTTAAAGGTCCCAGCAACTGTTAAAAAGAGGTAGAGGCACCCACTCCATGATGACCCCTGGAAAACCTTTGTAGTGGTGGACAGGTGGGAGGAAGAGAATTCCCCCTGTGCAGGCAATGCATAGGATAACTGTGGGATGTGGGTGGGGAGGACTGGAGCACACACTGCTGAGTGGACTCTGAACAGCTCCTGGCTGCTGTGCTGCCCATAAACTACTCAGGCAAGTTAACAAAATTTAGAGCAACCTCCAACTAGCTTAAGTTACTCTGGGAGCCATTTTGTTCCCTGATCAGTGCAGAATCCTGGGGACAGAAAGGGAGCTTAAAGACAGTTGCTCCATCCCTACTGGGCCACAGCTAAATTTTCACAATCTCACCTAGCATCTCCATACTCCAATGGTCAGGGCATAGTAGGTGTCCCACTCTTTGCCTGATCCTCAAGAGGCTGGGAGTCTGTTTTGCTTTTCAGGTACAGAAGGTTAGCTCAAGCTGTAAAGGCTCAGGCATGTAATTCTGTAGCCCCTGGCATGGTAACAAATCTATACAGCTATGTCTACACTGGGAATTTAGTTCAAATTAAGGAGGCTTAATTCAAACTAAATCAGTCCATTCCCACACTGGCTTTCCTCAGTTTGAACTAAGGAACTCCTTAGTTTGAACTTGTAAAACCTGCATTAGTTTGAAGTCATTAATTTGAACTAACTTTATTCAAACTAGCATTCTTAAGTGTAGACACAGCCAGCCATTGTACGGTGTCTTCCTCTACGTGAGAGTACTACCGGCTCTTTCTCTCTTGGGGCCAGGTAAAGTAAAAAATCCATTTGGTCTACACTCCATCTCCCCCACGTTCCCCACCCCCAGGGATTGGTATCTTGTAGGCCAATGGTTCCCAACCTGTGGTCCAGGGACCCCTGGGGGTCCATGGACATGCTTCAAGGGGCCTGCGGATCCTCTCCCTGCTGGGGCCAGAATCCAGCTGCAGCCCCAATGCTCCCCACCAGAGCTGCCTCTTCCCACCTGTGGCTGGATCCTGGCAGGGGGGTGGGGCTGCAGCGGCTCTCCAGCAGAGGCAAAGGCAGGGGACCATTGCTGCCGTGGCTTGGCTCCCCAGTGGCGCAGGCCATGGTGGTGGTGGTGCTGCTCGCCAGCTGTCCCAAGGGCACTGCCAGAGTGGCGTGGGCCAGATTACATGATCAGCTGGGGGGCCGCAAACACTTTTTTTGTTAAAAAAGGGTCCCCAGCCTGAAAAAGGTTGGGAACCACTGTTGTAGGTTTTTTCCAGCTCCTGGGTTAATTACCTCATAGGCAAGCCAGTGCTGAGCCACCCCCGGCCCCCCACTGGGCCAGCCCAGGCTAGATGATGTGATGCTGTGATTGAATGAAATGTGCACTGTATGCAAAATAAATGAGTGGTGCCTCCTGAAATCAGGGCACCCTTGCCAAACCTCTTAAAAACACAACTTGTAAAATAAACAGACTCTAGCAATTACCTGCACTCACGCCATCCCAACAGCCACATCAATGCAGCAAAGAGTTAAACCTCCCCAACAAAATCACCATCAGAGGCCCTGCAAGGGAGGTTCCAGGAGAGCAGGGTGAGCTGTCAATAGCGGTGAAGAGATTTAGTGAAACATTAATGTTCTCAGAGGAACCTTATATGTGCTGTGTCAGTTTGGTGAGAGGCCACCCTGACTAGTTTCCCTGATTCAGGATACCAGGGACACTTGAAGAGGTCTTTGTTTTGACAGTGGCTATAGATGTACCATTTGCCAATTTCCTTGTTACTTAGTGTCAGGGGCACCACTCATCACAGCAATCTGAGTGGGAAGAACTCCCCATGGATTCTCTAGATCCCTACTGCAGAGAGTAGAGTATGTTTTCCCCTCAAGCAAAACACAGGATGTAATTTGGCCCCACAGATCGCAAGAGATCTGTAGGAGGCCTGGCTATCTTTGTGGTGGCCTTGATCTGCTGCAGTGATTCCTGGCCCCTCTCCCCTGCTGAAATCTCTCCTCTTCACTGCAAGATGAAGGAAGAACATATGGAGCTAAGATGCCATGACAGAGTCTGGCAGTATGAGCTCAGGCTATTATTCTCTGGGCCACAGACTAATCTCAGCTGCCTCAGGACAACTCTGGAGTATTTCCATTTACTTCAATGGATGGAGTTACTCAGATGCACACTAGTGTGACAGATTTGTTAGTCTTTAAGTGCCACAGGACTCCTCACTTATAAAGCAAAATCTATTCCTCTGTTTTCCTCTGGGCTGTCCTAAGAAAGTGGATTTTTGTTCCATCTAGTAGATTGTATGATCGCTCACAGGGAGTTGCTGGCTGCTAAAAGAGATCAGTGCAGTTACTGCCAAGATATAAATCATTTTTGGAAAATTCCTTCACCTGTATTAGGATGGCAGAGTATTAGAATGGAAAGCCTTTTAGAAATCTTTCCCCCTTTGTTTCATTTTCACTCAACTTGGACAGAAACTAGATGGGTCAATTAAAGTCCATTTTGTTTCCCGTTTACGGTACTGATATGACCTTGTGATGGGCGTATGCCCACCCAGTTAAAAAAAGGTAAACTGGTGCTGGAGAACTCAATGAAGGCATCTAGTGCTACTTGGAGAGTGGGCCAGGCCTAATTAAGGGGAGATCCCAGCTGGAGCAGGGTTGGGGGTTAATATAAAGAGAGGAAGTTCAGAGTAGATGGGGACTGCAGAGAGGAATGCTCCAGGGACTGTCTAGGACAGGGGTCTCAAACTCAAATCACCTCGAGGGTTGCATGAGGACTAGGATATTGGCCCGAGGACTGCACCACTGAAAACTTGTCATACAATGATGCGGAAGTACAGTAAAAAATGAAGAGTAATATAGTATGCTAATAAAAGTCAATTTATTAACTTTTTTGAAGCTGTAACATGAAGTCTGTGCTAATTTTGACAGTCTTTCCAAAGCCAAAACACACGTTTTCTTTTAGAATTGCTTCCATTCAAGGTGGCAAAATCATCAAAAAGACAAAGAGTAAACAAACAGACTTAAAATTTTACATTATAAATCAGTGGTTCCCAATCTTTTTTGGTTTGAGGGCAAAAAATGTACTTTTTCAAACCCTGAAGGACCACCAGCTAATTTAATCAAAATTAAATTAAAATTTAATTTATTGAATTCAAATTGATGTTAATTGAAATAAATTAATTGCAGTTTGATTTATTAAAATTGAATTAAATTTAATTGAAATTAAAATTTTATAAAGGTTTTAGTTTTTTAAATAAAATTAAATTGTTTTAGAAGATTTTTTGGGTTTTTTTTGTTTTAAAAAGAGGGGGCTACATGTATCCCCAAGCCAGGAGGGGAGGAGAGCAGCCACATCCCAGGACAGGCTGCAAACAGGTTGGTCAGAGCCCTCCACAGGACCCTAAATAAGCAGCCCACTGCCTGACCCTGGGGGCAGCGCTGGGACCGGTGGTGGGGGAAACACCCTTCCTACCACCTGCTCAAATTTGGCCATGCTGGGATTGGCAGAGGGGGAAACACCCTCCGCTCGCCTGCCCACTTGAATTTGGCTCCAGTGGGGCTGGCATAGGGGAAAACACTCCCCGCCCATCCCAAATTTAGCCACCCTGGGGTTGGCAGAAGGGGAAACAACCCCCACCCACCTGCCCACTTGAATTTGGCTGACTGGGGCAGGCAGAGGAGAAAACATCCCCTGCCTGCCAGAATTTAGCAGCACTGGGGCAGGGAGAAGAAAAAACACTAGCCCACCCTCCTGGGGGGAAAACCCCCTGCCTGTGCCAGGACTGGCAGCTGGGAAAGCCCTGGGAGCCGTGCTGTGGCTAGTGATGGGGCTTTCTGGTGCTCACCCAGAAAGGAGCTCCCTGTGAACCATCCCCACAGGCTCAGGCTGCCCTCCTTTAAGGCACCCCCACCTGAGCCTTCTCTGGAGTCTTCAGCTGCTCGATCAACTGGTGCATGTGAATAGGTTAGCTCCCAGGCAGCAGTTCAGCTTCTCCCTGTTAGTGGCTGATAACGCAGTGAGGAGGTAAAGCTGCTTGGTCTCCATCTGCAGAGAGGCTCAGCATCTGAAAACTCCAAGGTTGGAAAGGTGGGAGCCCCAGGATTCTGGGGGTTATCAGGGGCTGCAGAAGGCAGCTCTGCGGGCTGCATGTTTGAGACCCCTAGTTTAGGACTAGAAAGTGGACAGATGGGTGGGGTCAGGGATGAAGCCCAGGGTGACAGCTGGCCCTGGGATCCTTTTCTCGGTAGAGGAGGGAGGGAAGAGGCTAGAAGAGACACAGAGCAGCCACTGGGAATGGAACAGATGTTGGTGGTGACATCTCCTCATCAAAGGGCAAAATCAGGACTGCCAGGGAGAGAGTCCTGGACAGTGTTTGGTGGAGAAACTTAAGAGTCATGAGAGAGACAATCTAATCCAACTTCTCTCCTCCCAAAATTGAATCTCTGATTTGAGACTTATTGGGGGGATTCCAGGGGGCAGTCCAGAAAGTCCTTGCCCTGAAAGAAAGGTGATCTTTGAGAAGTGTGGGAGAGAACTGCTGACAAGTCATGGTAAAAGATGTCCAAAGAAGCAGCAGCAAGGAGCCTGATGGAACAGATCTTGATTGCTTGTTAATGAGTCTCTGGACTGGTACCCCATGTAGGGAGGGCCTGGATTTCCCACCAGCTATTGGTAAGATGGGATGAAGCCCTTGAGAAGGAGATATGGAGTACTAGAAGCCTTGAGGAAAAGATATATTGGACATCTAGCTTTAGCATTGAGGGCAGCATGCTGGGCAGAGAATCAGATACTTGTTTTTGTTAGATATTGTTACCCTGGAAGGGGAGAGACTTTAAAACGACCTGGTCAGGAGCCTGAGTCATGAGACAAGATGTAAGGGTGAGGCTACAGCAGTTGTCATAGGGTAATGGTTTTCAGACTTAGGGTCAGGACCCAGTACTGGGTCACAGACACTCTGGTACTGGTTTGTGGCACCTCCTGCTACCACTACCAAAAGACTAGAATGCATTGCTCAAAGACGTAGTTGTTGGATCATGGGTATAAATGATTCTTTTAGCTGGGTCCCAAGAAAAAAAGTTTGAAAACCAATGTTGTAGGTGGTGCTAGATGAGGAAAGAGCTGCTACATCACATCCAGCCACTAGAGGTGTGTTATGGTAAAGGAGACTAACCATGCCCTATCCCAGAATGGGGTAGTAGAGGTGAGTTCTCCAAGCAGCCAACTGGAGGGAGGGTGCACAGAATGCAGCCAATCAGGGCCCAATGGGCTAGTACAAAAGGAGGTGCAGTGCAGAGCAGGGTCAGTTGCTATAGGGAGTCTGAGGAGTGAGAGCTGTCAACCTAAAAACCTGCAGCTATGATAGTGTGTTAGACAGGGTGGTTGTTGGCAAGGACTGAGTGAGCGTGGCAAAAGGCTGGCTGCTGGCACTTGCTGGCTGGATGCCCTGTGAAGAGGGTGAAGAATGTGCTGAGGCTACTCTGAAGTGGCCCAGGGAATTGAAGCAGCATTGAAGGAACTTAAGGAAGGGCTGCTAGTTACAGGGTCCCTGGGTCAGGACCCAGGATATTTGGCAAGTCCAGATGCCTCTGTTTGCCACTGGAGAAGTGGCTTGACTGGTGGGTGGTGACATGTACCTTCACAATGGATAAACACAGGTGGAGATGTAGCTAGAGGGGTGAGTCAAGAGGAGGACACAGTGGTACTTGTGGAGAAGATGATGGATGAGGCACTACCTGGAGAGGGTGCACTGGCTGGCTGAGCTAATCCCTTTGATGGCCAGCAAGAGGTGCTGGTACAGCAGCAAGAGAACCCCATCTTAAGGTATTTTAGCAGTGGTTACATAGTTCCACAAACCTTCATCATTACAGTATCTGAGCTCCTCACAAGCTTGAATAGATTCATCCAGTGCTTAATTGGTAATGAAGTATGTGCTGGTGCTCAAGCAGTTTTTTTTACATTCATAACTGATGTGACAAACCCAGCGGTGCCAGGCAAGGCCTGGCATAAATTAAACATTGGCTCTATCCTTATAATATCCCTGTGAAGCAGCTTCTGTGTTGCCACCCCTAAGTGTTCAGAAATCAGGAAACAAGTCCCTTAAAAACCATGAGCTCTTAGAAAACAATAATTCTGGTTACTTTTTAGTTGACTTCTGGCTTTTGAGACATTAGGTTTCCTGTTTTCAAGCTCAGCTCTGCAGTCAGGAGGACTAGAGACTTGGAGGCCTTTTTCATGTTCTGAAAGACTCTCACATAATCCAGCTGGTGCTGGGGACCGAATATTAACTGTCAAATATTGTTAGGCTTGCAGTGGAATTGAGAGGGCTGGCAACCTTCCATGGGACTGAGTCACTGAGCTTCACACGGCTGTGCAGGGAGTAGAGGTGAATGGAGTAAACTGAGGGATCAGCCCAGCTGGTGGATGCTATCACCTCTGTAAGAAGAGTTGCAATGTTCTCGTAGCAGCACAGTAACAGAGACTGAGAAGGCAGTGTGCCACACACTGGAGCATGCTACTTTACAGCATGCAGCTTCCCCATCAAACACGTTCCTTCTGGGCTCTGTTTATTGCTCTGTTTGGCTTGCTTGCCATTCAGGAGGGAACCATGGTTGGCGCAAGGACAACAATCAACAGTGACACCTCCTCTGGATTCCACCCCCTTAAGGGCTTGCTCTCACTGGACGCTTGGCAGGGCCTGTGCTGAGCATGTCTTGTTCTGGTAGGGCTGGCTCCCCAGCCATGTCTGTTGAGGTGAAAATCCAATGTAAATCTGTACTAGACACCTCTGCAGCCCTAGACAACCATCAGCTAATCCTCCCGTTGGCAGGCACCCTCACCTCACCCTCAAGGGAGCTAGGATTACAGCAGCTGCTCTCTTAACGAGAGAGTATTTGCTGGCATGAAAAACAGAGGCAAATAAAATGCTTTGCACTGTACAGATTCCTTTTTCTCTTCCGGACTGTCTGCAGTGAAGCTGGAATCTCCAGCTCAGTTAGCGTTGTGGGCACTGGCTTCCACTGAGTTAGTACATAAGAGAGTCATGTAGCTATGACAGTGTGGGCAGGGATTCACTACTCAAGCAAGCACCTTGGAGATGGAATAGGATTGTAGCAGTGTGGCTAGCCTGCCTGCCTCCTACCCCACCATGGCTATGCTGCTATTTACCGTGTGCTAATTCAGTCAAAGCTAGTGCATGTACCACTATGTGGGTTGGAAATTACCTTCCCAGCTGCAGCTTAGACATCCCCTTAGCCACTTGGAGCACTTAATGTGCACTGAGCCATATAGAATGCTGTGAGATAGGTGATTGCTAATCCTGCTCTGTAAGAGGGGAAATTGAAGATTAGAGAGGTGAATTGTCTTGCCCAGTGTCAGACGGTGAGTCAGTGGCAGAACAGGGAATAGAATGTGAACTGCCTGACTTCCAGGCTTCACAACAGACTGTAAAATCAAGGTCTTGACCATTCACAGTCATTAAAGATCTCATGGGAGTTTGCTGGCAAAATAAAGGTGTTAATTTTTGTTTCCTGGCCAAATATCAGTTTGGCTGATTATATTCTTGCCTCTCTACATTTCCCCTGCAGTTTCAGCTGCATTGCTTCATGCTTTGCTTCCTGTAATAAACTCTGGTGTAACCTTGCTGTGAGCTTTAAAGAGCTGCTGTGTTTCGTAGATTCATAGGTTTCAGGGTCAGAAGGGACCACTGTGGTGAACTGATCTGACCTGCTGAAGAATACCAGAGTTCCCCAAAATAATTCCTAGGGCAGATCTTTTTAACACAACATTCTATCTTGATTTTAAAATGGTTAGTGATGGAGAATCCACCATGCCACTTAGTAAGTTGTTCCAGTTACTCTCCCCATTAAGAATTTTGCTATTTCATCTGAATTTGTCTAGCTTCAACTTCCACTCACTGGATCATATTAGATCTTTTCAAGGCTGTTCTGTGAACCTGTCCAGTTTATCAACATCCTTCTTGAATTGTGGACACTAAAACTGAACACAGTATTCCAGTAGTGGTTACACCAATGCAGAGATAAAATAGCCTTTCTACACCTGTTCAAGATTCTCTTATTTATGTGTCTCAGGCGATGGTTAAAGTATAATGTGATGGGCCCTGGAGCCCTCCTAATCTCTGGACCCCCTTCCCATATTGTCCAGGCCTCCTTTAAGCGTGTGTGGCACAGCCCCGGTAGGCATTTGCAACCACTTCTCAATACCACATGGATTGGTTATCGCTCCATAAAAACACTTATAATTATATATGGTGTTTATGTCTATAGCAATTATTGTCATAAACTAGCAACCATTGCATCACTGTCACACTAGGCCTGAGAAAGCCAAGCCATCTTTGTAAAATACATGGCCCAAATTTAACCTTTAAAGACATATTATAGGAAAATACAGTGGTAGTGTTCCAATTAGGCTAGGGCTTTGATATGCATGTATATCAATAATGGTTTCTTAATGAAATTTACATATACCCTTTTAGATGATAGCAAGGTAAATGAACTGCTTCCCCGTCTGTCACTAATGTTCTGTTGGTAGGGGTTGAAAGGAAACATTAACATTTAGATGAACTTTTGCCATACCAATTACCTGTGGTGCCCAGGAGGTGAAGGACGAAGTGGGATCTTCTTCCATGAAAGCTCATGTGAAAAATAAATCTGTTAGTCTTAAAGTGGCACACAACTCCTTGGTTATTTTTTTACTTCAAAGGACAATATACTAGCCTTCCAAATAGTGTAGTGGTTAGCACCTCTGCTTAATATGTAGAAGGTCCTGTGTTCAAGCCCCAGGGGGTTAGACTTGATGATCTTACAGGGTTGGAAGGGACCTCATGATTCTATTCTATAAAAGGGAGTAAGGAAAATAATCCCTTTATCTCACATCTGTCCAAGCTTGTCAGGAGTTTGGGCCATAGGACTGAGATCCCAGCCAGCACTGGCCTGGAATCTGCCCTGCTAATTCTCATGGGGAGAATTAGAACAAACTATACACTTGGATTATTTGGTCTCTATTCCTTAAAACTGGATTTCTAACAACTGAAGCTGTGAAACAAGGATTTGCCTTCTATGGACTCTAAATCATGTATGTATGTGATTCACTTTGACTCTTTAACATCTCTCATGTTTTGTTTTTTTATATTAAACCTATAGTTGCTAAAGGATTGGCTGGCAGCGTGGTATTTTGGGTAAGATCCAAGCCTATATTGTTCTGGGTGATGTGGCTGACCCTTTGGGGTCAGGAGAAGCTATTTCTTAAAGAGACCCAGTGGCTAGAGAGGACCATAGGAACTGATGTGCAGTAAGGGGGCTGTTTCTGTTTTGTTACGCTTGGTGATGTCCAGAGTGGGATATCAGAACCGTGTCTTGTTAGTGACTGGGAAACTAGTATAAGTACCACCCATCAGTGGTTTAGGGGTTTGGCCCCTGGTTTTTGCAGCTTGGCCTGATTTTGGCACATTCAGAAGGTTATCCCAGGAGGCCTGGGTCACACACACAATAAGTGTTGTGATTAACATTGTGATAATTAAGTAAAATGTGATATATAATTGATTGAACACAATGCAAGGCATAAACAGAAACAGACAAGACAAACAAAACCACAAAACTACAATTACTGTTTGCAGTAAAACACAGTTATGCAGCGTCTCATATCAACATACATAATCACATACATAATTTCAACCAAATCAGTTTATAAAATCAATTAATATTTTTCCATGTCTGCCGCATTGATTTCATTGCTACACACACACACACAAAGCAAAGTGCCTCAGTTGAGGAAAACAGCCTGCTGTCTGCTCCTCTCCTTGCACAGAGCACATGGGCCAGGGGTGTCAAACTTACAGCCCACAGACCTAATGTGGCCTGCCAAGGCCACTGATCTGGCCCATGAAGCTGCTGCCTGGAAGCTATCTGCAACAGCAGCAGCAACAAGCAGCAAAGACAGGCTGCCGCAGACAGAGCGGGGCTAAGTATGCTTCTGACTAACTCACATGATCAGAACTGTTGAACCCCGGGTTCGCGATGTGACTGGGATGGACCAGCGACACCCACCAATGAGACAGACACCAGTTCAATTAAACAAAAAAAACTACTTTTATAGTGACACCTTAAACACCTTCAACCCCTTAACAGTGTAAAACTAGGAGATCTATGCAAACCCACTTGTAATCAACTAACAATATGAAGCAAAAATCTATATAGGACACTTATAACCAACTAATAGCATAAAGCAAAATCTAAATGAACACTTATAACTAAATGACAATATAAAGCTAAAAAGCTATGCAAAGCACTTATAACCAAGTAACAGTGTGGAGCAAGAGTCTATATAAAGCACCTGTAAAACAGCTCCAGCCAAACAACAGGATAAAGTATGAGAGTCTATGCAAAACACTTACAACCTACCAAAGTACTTATAGTTAAATAACAGTATGGATTAATGACCTACAAGAGGGTGGCCATAATAAGTCAAGGACTTTTCTGGCCTTTTACTGCCTCAACATCGGTATAGGCACTGACCAGCCCACCCAACGCGTATTTACCAATGACTGGAAGCCATTCCTCCTTGCTAGCCAAGAAGGGTGGGCGGCAGAATAAAAAAAAAGTCAGATGAGAGAAAATAACCCCCCCCACTCCCCCCGTGTACACGGGGGAAGTTTGGGGCCAGCAGTTTAGAGCAGAAGCAGGGTAATGAACAATTATACAGTAAAAAGGATGCAAAATACAAATGACTAACAAAACACCTGGCAAATTAACAACACAAAACTATGCTAGACCTTAAACAACTATACCATAAAAAGATTATGCAGGATACAGAGAAAATAATAACAACTACACAAACTATGCAAAACTCAGGTGAAGAAGCTACAATCACAGACTATATATAAATGGTACCAAGTAGAATGATTAAGAGAAGGTAGGAGGCCTATATCGATTTATAATACCTGTCCCAGGACCGCAGTAGAACCCAAAGCGAGGAGGCAGACCAGCTGCAGCATCTCAGCACTTAATCGTTCGGCCGGCAATCCGTGTACACCCCAAAAAAAAGAAAGAGGGTCTCGGGGGTGGGTACTCCCTGTCTCAGTCGGGGGATCAGTCCGACCGGGTCGCAACGTGCCCTTTAGCATCCGAGGGTGGGAGAACAACAAGCTAGCTGAGACAGGGGGTTTTAATAGAATTTTGCCCAGCCAGAGTAAAAATAGCCAATTAGGAGAAGGATCCTGGTCAGGACCAATGATAAAACTGGGACCCCAGACAATGACCCCTCCTTCGTGGTGACGGGGGTGCTGAGAAACTGTTCAGGGGGGATAGGAACTCACCCCCTCCTTGTTGACACAAAGCTAGGGAGGAAGAAACTCACACAGGAGATTGAGAGCCATCAGGGGAGATTGATACTTAACACTCTTTCCCCTTGTGCTGGATGGCCCGAAATGGAGGCCCATCAGGGAGCATAATCCAGGGGGCTACGTGTGGGGTGGGGTGGCCATCATGGCTGCCACCTCCGCTGACAAGAACCACAGCACAGGCAACAAAGAAAGAGCTCCAGCTTGTCCCAGCTCAGCTCTGCTGTGGTCTGCCAACCAATTAGAGTCTCAGTCTTGGCAGACTGGGCTAGGCTCCTGGAGAACCCCCACACTGTTCCCCACCCCACCTGTTCACTGTCTGTCAGTTGGCGTGCTAATTTGATTGTCAGCACATTGCTCAAATCACAAATAAGAAAGGAAAAAGAGCAGGAGCCCACATGGGAATGAGCCAATCAAAGGCCAGCTGGGACTGAGCTCAACAAAAGACTAGCATGCTAAATGACTGACAGTGAGTGGGTGGGGAGGGGGAGGATGGAGCCTGGCTAGCTTGTGTCTGTGACTGTGACAGACTGATGGCCTGCCACCATGTGGTAAGGGAAGGGGAAGGGATGTACAGAAGCTGCCCAGCAGGACAGGATCTGGGAGCCAGTGTGGGGAAGGGGAGCCTATAGGGCAGGGAAGAGGGAAGGTGTCTGAGCCTGTGGGCTTGGGGCAGAGAAAGGGGAGCCCACGCTGCTCAGAACATGGCAGCCACAGTGGAAAGGGTTGGGAAGCCTATTTGGACACATGACTCTCATCAGGTGTCCTGCCCTCCAGTGTGCCTCCCCCCACTGAATGAGTCTGACACTCCTGACATGGGCTCTTCTCAATGCAACTGCTCTGGGCTGGCTGCTTGCTCTAAGGCATCTAACCACAGCACTAGCAGAGAACCTTGTACCAAGATGTTTGGCTGCAGTGCTTCACTCCAATCAGTTCCTCTTGGCTTCTCACTTGGTTTTTTTTCCTGTCACATGAATAAGTGAACACCTCATTGTAATAAGATCAAAAGCAAAACTGTGACTGTGATCCGTGCTCCCAGGAGAATCTCTTGTGTCTGGGCATCTCTTTTCTGGGGTTTCTGTCTCTCAATTCTGCCCAGGGTTTTGCTGCTGGAAAGTTGGATTCCCCCCCCCCCCAATTCTGTGGGAACCCAAGTGTAAGGGGATTGATAGCCCCTCACTGACAGTGAATGGGCCTTTTGATTGACCACTCCCGCTTGGAAGCAGGACTCTGAAACAGACAGCCCCAGGGCCAGTGGGAGAGACCAGTGTCCCAGGATGGCCTGATTGATTGAAAGTGCTCCCCTGCCCCTGAGCTGAAACTGCAGGCTGGACATGCCTGGGCAAGCCAGTGTGTGAGTGTGTGGGGGGCCGAGCTAAGGAGGAAGCACTAAGCAGCCAGCAGCTGGGAGCCAGAGGACCCAGGAAGGAAGGCCAGGCTGAGCTGATTTGTGCAGAGGAGACCCACAGCAGCTGGACCAGCAGAGAGCCAAGTGGAGCTGAGCTGAGCAGAGCAGAGCTGGAGGCAGTGACAGAGCCAGAGTTGCCTGAAGCTGGGGCAGGAGGCCAGAGAAGGAGCCCAAGGTGCTGAGCTCATCTGTGCAGCCCCACAGCAGGAGGACCAGAGGAGCCATTCTAAACCCAAGCAGCAGCTGGGAGCTGGAGTTGCAGCCATCTGGAGCTGGGTGCGGTGAGCAGCTGGGGAACAGGGAAGGGGGGCTGACGCTGGGAAGAAGGCCCTGCCCCTGGAGCTTGGGGACTTGTGGCCACAGCCGGAGCCTGCATCTGGCCCCCTGGATCATCCAGTTGCAGCCAGGCCTGGGCAGAGGGCTTGCAACGTGGAGGACAGACTGTGAGACTGTTTCTCAGGTCCCAGAGACTCTGTTTGTAGTGCTCCCACGCCAGGCGGCGGCGCTGGGGGTTTACTGTTCACCCTTTTCCACTTTTTTCTGTTTTCTTGTTGGGTTATTCTTTTTATTTCTGTATGCTTAAATAAATTGTATATAGTGTATATAGTAACTGGTGGGCCAGAAGAGTGGTCAGTGTGGTCAGCACCCCAGAGTGGGGACACCCTAGCCCTGTCCTGAGAGACCCCGATAAGAGTGGGGGAGAGCCCCCAGAAATCCTGGGGCCCAGCCTTGTCGGGGTTACAGAGACTCCTCCAAACAGGAGATTGGGAGGTGAGCCTTTGAGGTCAGGCAGGCCTTGGGGTAAAGGAAGTGGGAGCAGGGACTCAGATCCTTTTGCTACCCACCTTCAGCGGGGTGGTATACAAAGTCTGGGAAGTTCCCCATAAGAGCGGGTCCATCCCCCCGCTTACACAAGCAAGCCTCCATTGCTTACCTTACGTGGGTTCCCAAGAATGCCAATTTATGTTGTCACACATTAAGACAAGAAGGGAATGTGTCACAATGCTTTCCACCACACAGCATGGTCTACCAGAGATGTCTCTGTTTATACCTGCTGGGTGAAACCCAATGCAAATCCCTGCTCCTGGGGTATCTGTTTAAATAGAACCCCCCAGAGTCCAGGAGTCTCAGTGTTGCCCACACACAGAACTGCCTGTTCCTGCCTCCTGGGGATTTTCCCCTCAGTGCATGAAAAAAAAGAAATCTTTACTGCTTTTCCTTTCCCTCTTGTCGGCCCCCACCTGCAAGTGACTCTTACAGAGTGGGAGAATTAGGGACAGATCCTCTGGTCTCACAGACTAAGGTCAGAAGGGACCAATATGATCATCTAGTCTGACCTCCCACACACTGCAGGCCACAAAACCTCACCAACCCACTCCTACAATGAACCTCAAACCCCTAACTGAGCTATTAAAGTCCTCAAATCATGATTTAAGGACTTTAATACAGAGAATCAACCAGCAAGTGAGCCATGCCCAATGCTACAGAGGAAGGCAAAAGACCCTCAGCGCCCAAGCCAATCTGCCCTGGGGGAAAATTCCTTCCTGACCCCAAATATGGTGATCGGTTAAACCCTGAGCCATGAGGGCAAGTCCACAACAGCCAGTCAAGAAGAATTTCTCTGTAGTAACTCAGAACCCACTCAATGAAATGCCCCTTCTCACGTCCCTATCATACCCATCACCAGTAGTAAAAGACAGACAATGGCCAAGCTACACTGTCCATCATATTCCCTCTATAAACTTATCAAGCTTGGTTTTGAAGGCACCTAAGGTTTTTGCCCCCACCACTTTCCTGGTCCATTCAGGGGCTAATTCTTCCCCTGCTTGATTCCATTTTCCAGGTATGTTCTTTTAGGTACAGCTGGCTGAGTTCAGTCCAGGCATGATGAAACCTAGAAGGACCCTCATACTGACCTGTGTTGTCTCGGGTATCTCCATCACTAGCAACAATTACGTGGGGACTTGGATCCAGAAGCCTTCCAGAAAAGGGCTGGAGTGGGTAGCTTGTATATATCCGCATGACAAAAGAAAGTGGTTTGCCACATTTCTCCAGAGTCAGACCACCGTCTCTGTATATAATACCAAGAACCAGTTCTGCTTGCAGCTGGCCTCTCTTGCAGCTACAAACACCACCACCTATTACTGTGCCAGAGATGCACAGGGACACAGAGGAGATCAGGTACCAGTATAAAAATGGGAGCAGATTTTCTGAGTCACTCAGGGTATTTGACATCAACATCTCTATTATAAGCTGGGTGAGAGGCTGAGCAGAATAGGAAAGATATTTTCAAGGTGGAAGGGGGGGAATAATACTTCCCTGTTCCCTAACTCCTTCCTTGTAATACAGACATTCAGAAAGTGTATCTCATTTCTTCCCCTGGGGTGAGATCAGTCACACAGGAATGCCAGGTCTCTTCCCCATCACCTTGGGGCGCAGCATTTATGTAAGCCTTCAATTCCAAAATTAACCGTAGAACAAAGTGCTGCATTTCTCCCTGAGGAACTTAGGAATTCCCAGGAGGGATCAAGTCAGGTTCCATTTCTTCTGATATCCTGTCTCTGGCTAGCTCTAGCAGGGGCGGCTTCATATGAGAATCCTGCAATGTTAGATGTGAGATAATCTATCCTTCATTTTAGCTCTCTGCCTGGGTGCTAGTGGAGATTGGGTTACATCAGCGACACACTAACTCTGCTTCTTCTTCGAGCGCTGCTCAGATGCATTCAGTAATAGGTGTCTCTGTGCTGGAGTGCCGGATTGGTCGGAAAACTTTTGTCTCAGCCTGTCAGGAGAGGGTAGGCGGCCTCTGCCCCTTGTGTCTATATATATGGCAGCCTCCCAATCCCTCCTCAGTTTCATTTCTTCCACCTTGCGCGTCAGATCTGGAACATCTGCTCCTTGCGAACGCAAGCAGCCTGTCCTTTCATGAGCTTTTCGCCTGACTGGGAGCATCTCTTCTTGGACATAGTTCCACCACAGAAGCCTTCCATCGTCAGGCCAGAAGATCGTTCACCGCTGGATATGCCAGGGTTCAAACCCTGCTCCGAGTGCAGCAAGGCCTTCCCCGGGACGATCCCCGTGGGAAGTGACTATGGTGCCTAGGCACAGACCACCTGGTCTCAGCCTGTTCCCTATGTCTCTCCTTTAAACCTAGGACCATCAAGGAGAGGGAACAATGGCACCGTGCCCTAGCCTCAGAGCATGCTTGGCACTCTCTGCCTGAGGCTTCGGGTTCCCACCCGGTGCCGACACCCAGCTTGGCACTGGGGCCCCCATGGCACCGTAACACCGGTGGCTGCCACCGCACAACCTCGGTGCCGACTCTGGCACCTCAGTGTCAACCCGGCACCCCGGCATCATTCAAGGTCACTCCCGGCACCTCAGCATACTCTGGTACCACCAGCACCCAGATCACCCCAGCGCCGATTGCCTGCGTCTCCGGCACCATTGGCCTGGTACAGGCCGGCATCACCGGTGCCAAGTTCACCCCGGCACTGGCCACAATCACCCTCGGCACCGCAGACTCGATACACCCCTGTACTGACAGAGTGCGAGCCCTCCCAAGCATGCAGTCCCCCTTCCCCATGCGAGGATTCACTGCGGGCCCGCTCAGTCACTCTCCGTGCCGACAACTCCTGAAGCAGTGGAGGCCACTCGAGCTCTCCTTCTGCTCCCTACACCACTGGCCCCAATCCCAGCTAGAAGGAGCAAACTGGCCTTCAATTCTGAGGCCTGGATCCATCGTGGGCATTGCTCTCCCTCACCATACAGCCCTCCGTCTTCCACTCCATTGGGCCCTGGTACCGTAGGACCATCCCCACGGCAACACATCACCTTCTCGTCACTGGTACCGCCCCTGGAGTCTCGCACTCCTTCTCCCACTCTCAGCCCAGAGGAGGAGCCATCGAGGGGCTCCAAGCGACCTCGGTGCTGCACTTCGGCACTGTCGCCATTCTGCTTCTGCCCACAGCAATGTTCCCCCGGGAGACTCCCTCTCCTTCACAATGAGCTCCTGGTACCACTCTCTTCCCGGCACCGGGTTCCTATATGGGGAACCTATCAGCACACTTTTATTTGCTGCAGTGGGCTACGGCCCATTTAGGGATGGAGGTACAACCCTTCGGTCCCCCTCTGGACACCCTTTTCGGGCCTGCCATTGCCTTGGCAGAACCTGACAGTCCTGCTCCACCCAAGCGTCTGGGAGCTCACGTCCTTCCGGTGGCAGAATCCAAGCTCTATTGCCCCGGTTTTGGACACAGCGAGTGTTAAGTACTGGGTCCTTGAGCCAGGCTTCCTTTCCCTCACCAATCACCCGGTTCCCCAGAGGGGTGTGGTGCAAATGGTGGTAGGCCCAGGCGAGCTCCCTAGCGACCCCCTCCCATCTTCCAGGGAAGCCAGGGAACTAGACTTCTTGGGCCGTAAGGTCTACTCCTCCTCGGCCTTCCAGATACGAGTGGCAAATAACCAAGCCCTGACCAGCAGATATTTGCTGGACATGTGGGAATCGGTTGCAAAATTCCAATGCCTGCTCCCACCAGAGGCTAGAGAGGAGTATGATGTAGACATACCCTGAGTGACCACAATGAGATGGGAATTACTAGCCTTTTATGTTTGAAAATATCTAAGGGTATGTCTATACTTACAATTTAGTTTGAATTAAGGAGGCTTAATTTGAACTAAATTAGTGCATGTCCATGCTTGCTTTCATTAGTTCGAACTAAGGAGTTCCCTTAGTTCGAACTAAGGAAAGCCTAGTTCGAATCTATAAAAACCTGCCTTAAGTTCGAATTGGTAGTTAATTTGAACTCATTAGTTCGAATTAACCCAATGTAGTTGTGCTAATTCGAATTAACTGTTAGTTCTAATTAACCACAGCTTGATTTTTCCGTATGCAATAGCACCCCCTGCCTGATTCAGACTTGCAAGTCCTGTGCATGGAGATGCTAATTCGAATTAGGGTTTCTAGTGTGACTGTATTAATTAGGCTATGTCCACACGTACATCGTTATTTCGAAATAAAGTCCTTATTTAGAAATAAGTTAATTCTAATTAAGGGAAAAGCTCAAAGGGAAATAGCGTGTCCAAACACAGGAATTGCTATTTCGCTTTAGGAGAGCGGCACTGTGGGAGGTGTGGCAACATGGCCCCTCCCTGGGCTATGCCCCCACCCAATATAGGCTAAAAGGAAGGCACCCTGGGAAGGAGAAGGGCAAAAGTGTTATCTTGAAATAATGGTTGTTTTGAAATAAGACGTCCGAATGGTGTTATTTTGAAATAACCATTTCGAAATAACAGCCATTTCGATTTAAAGGAGGTTTAAGCTATTTTGAAATGATGGCTCTTATTTTGAAATGACGGAGCCTGTCATTTTGAAATAAGAATACGTCATGCAGACCTAATCTCTTTTATTTCAAAATAACCAGTGTTATTTTGAAATAAAAGAGATGTGTGGACATACCCTTAGTCTTTAAGTGCCACAGGACTCCTGCCTTTTTTTTTTGCTGAACTAGACTAACATGACTGCCCCTCTGGAACTTCCAATCAGAGGTTTATTACCTCCCTCAAATGACTGAGCAGGACAAAATTTAAAGAAAAGATTTCCCAGCCCCTTCTTCGGATATGGAGCTGTAATAGCAAGATTTTTTTCCCCCTCTGTAAAGGCATAAAGGAAAGCCCTCGCTGGTGTGATTTTATGAAGTCAGCAGCAAACAGGTTGGAAAAGGGGGCAGATCTAAACTGCTAGTATTATCCACACTTCAGTCATGTGGCCAGTATTTTCTGCATTTGGTAAGGGACCAGGCTCACAAAAACACCTACTCAGTCAGTTCCTTTAATTCATGTAGTTGGGCTCTAACATGTGATATGGGACCAGTTACCATGTCTATTACTGCTGATTTATCTTTCCTTTCCTCAGATGAGTGAGCCATGTATACAGAGCCACAGTAAACTTTGCTCAAGTCAATATAGTTTATGTATCTCATAGCTACAACACTGACAACATTCATGAGACCATAAAAGGCACAAAATAGCAGTCCCTGGAGCTACCTTGCTTTTCTCAGCATTGGGACAACCTTTGCCCCTTTGAGTGCACAGACTTGCCCTGTGTACCGCTGTCCATGACTGCTGGGAATTCTTAAAGACATGATCATTCAAAGGTGGCCTGAAGAAGTGAGCAGTTGGTGTCTAAGTATTACAGACTATTGGAACTGCAGACATGAAGTGACTGTCATAGATGGGGAGATTTCAGGTGTAGAAAAGTAATAATTCCACTGAGTCTCTGAAAAGAAATGTTACAGGAGATCTATGATGACCATGCTGCAATTGAGAAGTATAAGGAATGAGTGTGAGAGGTGCTGTAACATCCACGGATCAATCATAACAGCCTTAATACAGCATGAAACTGCTGTAAATGTTTGAAATATAAGCTATGCCAACAGCCAGAGCCTGACTGAGATATACTGTCCAGTTGCACACAGACTTCTGAGAAGGTTGGTGCCAATTTATTTGCCTAGAAGCCAAAGGATTATTTAACAGTCACTGATTATTACTGTATGTATCTGGAAATTTGTACATGATTCTAATAGTAGCCAGTGATCACAGGCATGAAAAGAATTTTTCCAGAAATGGAATTCCAGGAGAGGTCTTTTGCAATAATGGACCACAATTTTCTAGTGCAGGGTTTAGGCAATTCTCCTTTGATTAGATTTTCATAACAAAACTTTCAGTTCAAATTGCCTCCAGTCAAACGGACTGCTGGAAAGTTATTTAGAGATAGTAGAAGACCTGACCAAAAAGACTTTTGATAGTAGGGGTGTGACGGAATAGGCCTACTCCACACTCCAGAAGCCTAGCACACTCCATGGGCAGTAGAAGTCCGCTGCACTGCTCTGAGTCCAAGGACATTGTATAGACTGGCAGCTATGCTGTGTAGTCTAGAATGTAGAGACGTCTGAGTTAGCAGGATGCAAGCTACAACCACCCAGGGGAACTCTGGGACCCAAGTGGGCTCGCAGAGATGGCCAGTCCTCATATACAGCCAGGACGTTCCACACCAGGGGGCAGCAGTGAGGGTTTACTCCATGACAGGGGAATGATATAAACAAAGGGATATAGGTTTACAATGGCTTTTCTCCAGATTAGCCATCAGTAGGAAGAAGGATTGAATCTAATTTACCTATTACTGTTAACTTACTGTGAGCTCAGAACAATGCCATTTAGAAGATGAAAAAAAATCAGAAGAGAAAGACAGAAGGGCCCTGTAGCAGGGAACTATGGCCGCCCTCTGAGCCTGAGCCAAAGGACTGGCCCAAATGCCCTCCCTGGCCAGAATGGGTAACTGCAAACCTTAGGCCCCGGAAGTGGAAGGGCGGGGTCAGAACAGGAAGGGGAAACATAAAAGCCCAGACCAGAAGCTCAGTTGGGGCTGAGCTCTTGGAGAGGAAGGAGGTACTGGCCTGTAGGAAGCTGAACCAGAGAAGGCAGACCTGAGCTCGCCAAGGGGTCGCTGACCCGTCCATCCACCAGTCTTACAGCCCACCTAGCCTCCCTGGACCAGGCGACTGGGAAGGGAACCTGGAGGCAGCAGACTGGGGAGGCCATTTTAAGGCCTGAAGATCCCAGAGGCAGCGAGTGGCCCTGGAGCCAGGGCCAGTCTCTGGTGAGGCTGAGGACCCCCTTACTTACAGTCTGTGTGACCTGGAGGAGCTCCCCTCTGTGGAGGAAGAAACCCCTGCAGTGTGCAGACCCCAGGACCTTGAGGAGCTACCCCTTGCCAAGGAGACTGATGGCTGCGGACCACAGGACCTCGAGGAATTGCCTCTTGCTGAGGAGGCTGAGACATACCTAGATCTACCCCCACTGGATGCAGAGGGGTTCAGCGGGATACCCCAGGCCTGCTACGAAGGGGATATGAAGGATGGCTACCCCCTCTGGAAGTAGGTACCTGGACCTCAGAAAGGGAGGCAGTGGCCCAGGGAGGGCTGTGAGTTAGGGATGCCCTGTGCCGGTGTGTTGCAGCTGGGGACCCCACTGGCCCAGTGACTCCCCTCACAGTCACTGGTAGGGCCCTGGGCTGAGACGCAGTGAAGAGGGTGGGCCTGCATCTCCTTCCCCAATCCCTTGCCTGTTTGCCCTGACAAGAGGAAACCACACAGTGATCCCTATCCACCTGACTTGTGCCTGCCCACCCCGCCTGGGGACCGGGGCTCCAGACTTGGGACAGGCTTGCGTGGCTAGGGGGCCAAGCCAGAGACCTGTGTTCACAACCAGGAGGGGCACCCCGCCAGCTAACTCTCCCATGCCCCACCAGCAGGAGGCACCCTCCCGACTGGCCAGCGGCCTCGATCGCTTACAGGCCACAATAGAGGAACCACACCGATAACACTTGGAGACAAAATGGTAATGATACAAATCAGTTGTGTCCCCTTCTTATGTGCTCCAGACAGACCAAGGGGACATATTGTAACTTAATCAGGGGAATCTACGAGTCATCCCAGAGAGTTCCAACACCCTGAAAGCTGAGGTAGGTTCCAGCATATCTCCTTTGACTGTTCCAGTATCATCAACACACGATGAAGAAACTGAGACCACAACAACTCAGACTTGAATGAAGGGCTATGGAAAAGATCTGGCTGGGTGATTATATGTACTGAGAGACCCAAAGACCCCAGGTATGTGAGGAAAGTGGGTGGTGATTACATGTCCTTAAAGACCCCAGATGCATGAGGAAAGTGGTTGGTAAAGACTCACTTCAGAAAGCTTTTGCTAGTAACCTCTCCTCTCGAGGTACTTGGCACGTTGATTTTATGGAATTGTGTAATGAATGTTATCAGATAATTGTTATATGTTGCTAGATGTTAGTAAAAGTGTTATTAGACTGGCTTTTATCTGTATCTAAGGATTAGCTGGTTTTTCCTTTTGGGGGTGGTGGAGATACAGAGATATGCCTGTAGAAGACTGTGATTTAGAGACACTTCCTAACATAGGGCAGAGTTGTGTAAATTGGGAGACATACCCCACAGCAGATCTTACATGGCTGCTCCCAGCGGAACACTTGGAAATCACTTCTGTGTGTTTGAGAGAGAGCTGTGTTCCTCTTTATACAGTAAAAACAAGAGTCCCGTGGCACCTTAAAGATGATCAAATTTCCTCAGGCATAACCTTTTGTGGACAGCAACCCACTTTGTCAGATGCAGTTAGGAGGTATATATACACATGCAGGGATGGGTGACAAACATACAATGGGGACTGTAAGCACTAACAAAGTCAATTCAATTAGGGTAAATGAGGCGCATTCACAACAGTTGATTAGAAGGTGAGAATATGTAATGAGGGGCAAGTACATTTTGCAATGAGCTACCCATTCCAAGTCCAAGTCCATTCTGATAGTGTCAAGTTCCATATGATTTCCAGCTCTGCAGTTTCACACTGAGGTCTGTTTTTGTGAAGGTTTTTTTTGTGCAAGTATGTGACAACTGTGAAGTCTGCTACACTGTCCAGGGAAACTGAAGTGCTCTCCTACTGGCTTATGATGTTGTCATAGTTGACGTCTGAAACTCCTGTCTCTGTTGTTAAAGTTCTATTCGTAACTCATTCAATAGTGTGCTTGTTAATGAACCCTCAAGATGGTTGGTGGATTAACTCATTTCCCTCTTACTCTATCCATATTCTTCACTGTAAAATGCACCTGGGGAAGGACATGAACCAACAGAATAAACCAAATGGACTATCTGCCCCATCACCTAAACTGCCTTGTCCTCCACTCCTAGCTCCTTTTCCTATGTGTTCAGCCTGCCTTCTCCCTGGCCTTTAAAGGTCTAGCAAAGCCCCTCTCAGGCCTGCTAGTTTGGGGTGTCTCTTCTGGCTGAGCACAAACTGCCTTTGTCTCCCAGCAGGTCTGCTTCCTAGTCACATGATCCCTGCACTTCTTTCTTTCACCTGAGGAGTTGCTGAACACTGTGTGCTTTGATTGGATAGTTGGGGAACTAGAGATAATGAAGGGTTCATTTTATTATCCCATTTTACAGGGTGGGAGACTGAGACACATTTGGGGCCTGTCTACACTACAGGTCTGAATTACTATATATCATCACGTATAAGCCAAGATTTTTGTGCCTGAAAATTGAGTGATGGGGAAAGGGGTGGAAAGGGTATTGGGGAACATGGGAGTAACAGCAGGCTGAGAAGTGAGCAGGGGGGCAGCTGTGAGGAAAGGGCAGAGCAAGGGGGCAGGAGGAGGAGCAGGGAGCAACAGCAGGAAACTGAGAAGTGAGCAGGGGGCAGCAGTGAGGAAAGGGCGGAGCAGGGGGCAGCAGGGGTGACAGCATTGAGGAAAGGGCAGAGCAGGGGGGCAGGAGTGAGGAATGTACATGGGGAGGCAAGGAAAAAGCAGCAGCAGAGATTTTTGGGGTTAAGGAAGCTGTCAGGAACTCCAGAGGAAGTCGGCAGCACTGGGTGTGGGGGTTAGGGGTCAAGGCCAAAAGGGGACCTCGACTTATACACTAGTCACCAATTTTTGCCCCTTTTTGTGTTCAGAATTGGGTGGTCAGCTTATGCCTGGATCAGCTTATACCCAAGTATATAGGGTATATTTCTAAGCTGCTCACACCCACTTGACTTCCTAAACACGTGCTTGTTCTGTGTTAAGCACCTATGAAACAGCACAGTGGGATGGCCCTTTCTTGCTGTGCTGAGGGGAGCAGGCACGGCATTGCTGCACAGGAAAAAGAGCTGGGGCAAGTCCCATACCCAGCAATGACCCTGTTTGACAGTCAATCCTTCAAGGTCTCCTATAAGGTCTATTTATGCAATCTTTCTGTGAGGTGTTGGGTTGAGTTGTTAATTGGGAAGGGTTTGGTTCTTTGTATGCCAAGTATTTTGATGACAATGAGTAGACTAAATTAAGATGCACTGGACAATTTTCTTTAAAAATTCCTAGGACAAATCTATTCTGTATTTGTTTCATTCTATATAATAAATTTCTCTCACGAACCACCACTCGTGTAATATTCTCATAGGTAGTACTGCACCATGAAAATGAAGACACATTCCATCAGTACAGACTGGTAGCAGAGAAAGAACCAACATGCCCATTCAACCTGCCCCACCCCCTTCAAACTGCCTATCTGCAAATGAACTTTTCAGAATTTGAAATGTCAAAATCACAATGGAAAGAGTTGGGGTAAATATTAAACCACACATTTGTATGTGATTTAATTTGTTTAAGCACTCACATATTATATAAAACAATATTTGAACAAAAACAAACAAGGGGTTCTGTAGCACTTTTGAAGATTAGCACACTTAAAAGTACTATAGGACACCTTTGTTTTGCTGAAACACCCTAACAGAGCTACCTCTCTGGAAAATCTTAGCAAGAGTCTTCCTGGTATTGAACTGGGGATGAGAGCTATGACTTCCCAAATATTTACATGCAGGGGTTAAAGTATAATTTTGGCAGGCCTCGGAACCCTCCTAATTGGGCAGGCCCCCTTCCTGCTTGGGTGGGCCCATCACCCATCTGGGCCCCCGTCCTGCACGTCTGGGCCCACTTCAAGCACCCCAGCTACTCCCCCCCAATATACATTCCCCTGTCCCCCAAATCCACCCCTGCCCCCAATACCTGCCCCCAAAATCTACTGCCTGCCCTCGGTACCCACCCCCAGCATGAGCCAGGCCACCCCAGTACTCATGGGCAGCGTGTTAGGCCAGGAAACTGCAGCCTGCGCATGCACAAGGAAGCCAGCCCCCTGCCTCTGCCTGCCAAAATGCATGGCAGAACCCCGTTCTGGGGCCTGCTATTTTTAGGGGTCCAGCATTCAGGCCCCTAAAAATAGAAAATGGAACTGGAACACTGCATTCCAGGCCCTGCTGTTTTTCAATGGTGGGCCCCCGAACACAGCATTCCAGCACCATTTTCTATTTTTAGGGGACCCAGAATGCTGAGCCCCTAAAATAGTGGACCCTGGAACAATGTTCCAGGCCATTCTGGCTTACTTTAACACCTGTTTATATTTAATACTTTTGTGAAGCTCAGAAAGCAGCAGGAGAAAACAAGGAAAAGATTTAAAGGGGTCTTGCTAAGTCCATACTTGAGCAAGTGTGGGATTCATAGCTCCTCTCCCCAGAATACAGTGTGGGATCTACTCCTTAAACCCCCCAGAAATAACTATGCAGAGGCTGTGAGGAGACTTTCTAAGAAAGGGACCCACAATGAGGAAAGTGCTGGGGTGGGGGGAGGCTATATGATTGAACTCCACAGGATATAGACTGTGTGAAGATCACTAGCTAACCCCCTCGCGTCTTCCAGCCCTGCAAAATTCCAACAAAACAGCCCTCTGGTGAGTGCCCTGAGTTCCAGCAGAGCCTGGGCACTAAAGAGCCGCCAAACGATTTGAAGGTTGAAGAAAAATGTCTTCTAGTGAATATTTGAAAGAGCTTAATCTGATTAATTAACATAAAAGAGGTGGAAAGGTGACTTCACTGAAAGATTAAAATGGACAGAAAATATTGGGTAATAATGGGTTCTTTAATATAACTGAGAAAGGCATCACAAAACCCACTGGCTGGCTGGTGCAAACAGACAAATTCTGATTAGCTATAAGGCACAAATATTTCACAGTGAGGTTGGTCCACTACAGAAACAAAGGTCCAAGGGCAATGATGGATTTGCTGTCTTTTGATGATAGAATGAGGATTTCATGACTTCTTGAAATGTGCTTTGATAAAAAAACTACGTATTGCTTTATATAGGAGGCCTGTGAGATGCAAGGGGTCAGGAAAAAGTGACTGTAGCACAGTAACCAGCCTCTGATGTTTTACTGTGTAGCTAGCTTGCTTCCCATATTCTACAGATTTTGAGTGGGCTGATCCAGGGGAAGAAACCAAAAAACATCTCAAAAAACAAAAGAGGCTGGATGGGGCAGGCCCTCCAGCTGTACAGTTTAGGAGTGAATGTAGCAGTGACATTACAATGGCCTTTATAAGGCAGCCACATATTAGGCAAAGGTGGTGGAGAGGTGGTGACCTCACAGAGAGAGACCCTGACATCAGCAAGGCAGAAAAGGGCTGCAGGCCTGGGGCAACCTTGGAGACAGACCCCTATGGCTTTGCTCCTTCAAGTCTGCTCTCGAGGTCTCTCTTTGAAAACTGAGAGAATTCTGGCTCACAAACTTGAGTACAAAGATGAACCTCTTTGGAGATTTCTCTATTACCATAACAGGTTTTCTGAGAAAACAGACATCCGTAACAAGGTAACAGCCTGAGAGAGTCTTAGAACTTGTTTATTCTGATCCATCAGGTGCTGGCTAAATTGTAGGAAGATAAAACAGTAATTGAAGATGGTGGAATTTTATTTCCCAGCTAGGGTTTTGTCACTCAAACTCACTGCGGATATGGGGATTGTCCTTTTTGGTTTCCCTTTTCCTCCATCCCTCTCTTCTCTTACTTCATTTGTCATTTTCCCCTGCTCCTTTCCCACCACCAGGGGAGGGAGGACTCTCCAGCTCTCATTGAGGAAGGCCCTCACACAGAGATTGGACTAGAATACTGCTGAGAGAGTGATCTCCTCTGGTGGTGAATGCAGCCATCCCTTATGCCATCTGGTAAGAACCATAAGCCTCCAACAGCTCAGTGTCTACACTGATTGGCTGAGAAGGGGCCGTAGACAGGGAAAAGACTAAGGTCCTTTTTTTCCAATGTATGACCAAACAAATAAATCCTAACAGATCATTTATGTCATGAGTGTTGTTACTTCACTCCAGGAGCTGTCTCTGGGGCAGGACAGGAGACAGAGACCCCTTTTTTAACAGCAGCAACGCTCCTGCCTTCAGGATTGTAAAAAAGATATCTGTGGCCCTTGCGCCAAAGAGATTGGGAACCACCATCATAGAAATCATATGTTTGCTGAATTTTGCTGCTTCTCTCCATGAGTTGCTTTGAACCATTCATGATTCATTCTAAAGTTCTAAGGGTATGTCCACACAAGTCTTATTTTGAAACAACACTGGTTGTTTTGAAATAAAAAACTCAATGTCCTCACAACGTTTTCTTATTTCGAAATGACAGACTGTCAATTTCATTCGCCTGGGTTATTTAGCCAAGGAGAGAGAAGAGGGTCCTGTCTCTACTTTTGTGGCTTTAACAACAAAGCTCCTGTACATCAGTTCTCTTTTGAGATCTTAGCGAAAATGCTCTTCATCTCCATGAGCAAGACAGCACTTCCCTCTTAGAGGGGAGGAAGGAGGACCGCAGGCCTTTCAGACAATTCAACTTCACCTCAGTACCTGGAAAACTATTGAAATATTAAACCATCAGTTTGTAAGCACATACCTGAGAATACTGTTCTAAAAATTAGGGAGCATGGATTTGTTCAAACCATTCCAAACCAACCCTGGGCTAGGAACATATGGCTTGGTGTTAATAAGGACTTTAACACAGTCCCATGACATTCTTAGAAACAAGCCTGGGAAATTTGGTTCAGCGATGCAGTTGATATAATGTGGGTGGGCTACTGACTTCAAGACCACATTTAAAGAATTGTCAATAGTTGTCTGTCCAACTAAGAAAGTGTATCTAGTGGGGCCCTGCACTCAATATTTTCATGAATGAGTTGGAAAATGGAGTGGAGAGGACAGATGACACCAAACACTTTGAAAATGGCCTTGACACACTGGAGAATCCTCTGAAGTCAACAAGATGAAACTCAATAAAGACAAGTGCAAAGTACTTCACTTAAGATGCAAAAGTCAAATTCACAGCTACAAAATGAGTAATAACTGGTTACGTGGTAGTGCTGAACAGGATCTGTGCTTTATTATACTGAAGGATAAATTGAAGATGAGTCAAAAACAGGCTGGATTTGCAAAAAATGATTGTGCCAAGTAAACCATGACAAGTCATTATCCTGCCCTATCTACACTGGTGAGGTCTCAGTTGGAGGACAGGCTGACCGTCTTTGATCCAAGCTCCATGACTGGGCCTCTCTATAGACGAAAACATTCTTTATCCCCAGCACTGGGCTATGACCTTCACTGCTCAAATGCTGCTTGTCAGTCACAAAGCAGCTTTCCCTGAGCAGTTTTACAGCAGTGGGAAAGTCTGTGATTCTCATCTGACTGCTGGGGACTGAGCCATAGAGAGGGGTAGCAACTTGTCATGGGTCAATAGGAGATCAACAATGGAAACCAGAATTCCTGACTCCCAATCGCTGGCCCAGTCACTCCAGCAGATCACACTCCTCTCAAAGGCAGGGGCTGGGACACCAGGGCTGGCTGTAATTGCCAGCTGCGGGTGGGTGCAGGCAACCATGGTTAGAGAAGGGTTGGAAGGTTTCACGGATGGATGTAAAGAAGCGGGATGTGAGGACCTTTGATGCACTATTGGCCCCACATTAGGTCAGTGTTCTGCACTTCGTGCCTCAGGCTGAGTTTCTCTGTCCCATGTTTCCACAGACCAGCATCCACACCCTGCTCACTGTTTGGGCAGGCGAATGCCCCATGCCACCACCTCCTCCAGCCTGCTTCAGGCCTGGAGCAACAAGAGGAGCATGAGACACAGTAGGTGACTGAACATCCACCATACTTTGTGCCATCATCTACACCAAGTGAGTGACATTTTGCTTTTTCTCTGTGGCTTCCCTTTTCTGTCTGCGGAGAGAAATGGGGAGAGAATCGCCTCCAAGGGAGATCTGATTTGCAAAGAGCCCCCAGGAGCTCCTGGTTCTCGGACTGGGCAGGGACTTCTCCAGAGCTGTGTCTGGTATGTTTGGAAAGGTCCCAGCAGCAGCACCTCCAGCCCTGACCTTGGAGACTGTTTCCCAGGCAGAGAGCATCTGAGCTTTGCCAAATCCTGTGAGGTGCTGAGCACCCACTATCCTCATGGCAATCAGTGGGACACCAGGCCCTGGGCTCCATGTGACTAGCGAGTGGAGGAATGGGAAGTAGGGATGGTTTCCAGGACAAGTCCAGATTCCAAGACTGGGGAAGCCAAAAGGCCCATTAGCTCTGACCCCAGACTTATGTCTGCTCCCTGCTTGGTTCCAGCATGGCCAGGCTGCTGTGGATGTTAAAAAGAAAGGCTCTGCGGATAGCACCGGAGCCCAAGGCAGGCAGCCTCCTTCCTCCTCTGTCCCCACTGGTGGGGAAACACCCGCAGGGCAGGCCACCACGTGGAAGCTGTCAGGCTTGTGGAAGAGAAAAGCAGCTCCTCCTGGCACAGGCACCAAGGCAAGAGAGGCCCCATCAAGGCCAAAATGGAGCTGGCTCAGGAGGTGACTGGGCAGGCAGGACCCAGCCCAGGAGGGGAGCCAAGCAAGGCACCTTTTCTGTGGGAATAACCAGCCACACAAGACCAGCCCTGAGGTGTAGCAGGGCCATCTCCCTGCCCAGTCCCCCAGGACCTTCTAGCCTCCTCCAAGCAGGGCCATCCTTAAGGGATGACAAGAGGGGCGATTGCCCCAGGCCCAATGCTTCCATGGGCTCCACACAGTCCTGCCGTGAACAGGGCAGCATGGAGCCTGTTCTGCTGCCCCCCCCCCATGGCCACTCTGTCCCCAGCCCATCTCCAGCTGCCTTTGGCATGGAGCCAAAGGCAGTGGGGAAGGGGGGGGACAGTAGAGCAGACCTGCCCTCCGCTCCAGGGAGGCTCTTCCCCTGACCCCAGGGCAGGGAACAATTGGCCCAGGGGTAGAGCGGAGCAGCCCAGAGGCCAGGTTTTGTTCTTTCAGCCCTCCCCTGGGCTGGCTGTTCCACTCTGGGGGCAGGGAGGGCCAGCCCAGAGGCAGGGTGGGAGAGGAGAGCCCAGCCCCCAGACTGGCCAGCCTGCTCCTGGCTCAGGGGAAGGAAGAGAGTGTGGGGCTGGGCTGCACCCCCCTGCTTGGGGGAGAGGCACGGGGCCCTGCACAGGCCGATTGGCCCTGGGCCCTGCACCCCCCTGTCAATAGCCCTGTCTCAGAGCATGAGTGGGAAGAGCCCTTCTTCTCCAGCAGCAGCTCAGCCTGCTCCCCATGGGACAGCAGCAATTCCTCAGGGTCCATGATCAGTGAGGCTGATGGCCATATCTGCCTCCTTCCAGGTGAGGAGCCAGGCTGAGCTCAGTGACAGGGGGGTAGCAGGATGGTGCTGTGAACACACTGGGCCCAGATGTTTGACCAGGGACATGTGGGGATCTCTCAGTTGCAACATGAGACCTGGGTCATGCAAAGCCTGTTGATACCAACCAGAGTCACACAGATGCTCCCTGCAACTTGAGTATTTGGAGGTGGTATGCTGGGAGCATCTGAAGCTGTTGCGGCCAGAACTGTCTCTGAAAGGCTGGAGTGTGAGTCCTGCTTTGTCCTTGGTCCTTACATGGGAAGGGTGAGCACTGTTCTGCTTTTTCTGTCACAGCCCTGTCCTTCCACCAAAAAGGCTGCAGGAGTCATCCTGTCCCCTCATCTCCCTACTCTAGGGACCCCTGTGGAGGAGCACAAGGAAAGGCAGGAGCTGCTTACAAAGGAGGTTGCCCTCCAGATCATAATGAAGCAGCTCATAGGCAGATATAAGGTACAGAACTCTCGACTGGGCTGGAAGTGAGATTTGTCTGCTGCTTCCCCACATCCCGACTTCTCCCAGACAATCCGCCAACCCACATGGAAACTTTTATCTCCCATGCTCTGGGACCTCGCCAGATGGGAGGTATTTGTCACACATGATCTGTGGTCCCCTCCCCCCACAGGCAGTGCCCTACTTCCTGACCCTCATTTTGATAAGGGAGGAGGGGAGGGGAGAAGAGTTACCACTATCCCCCATGGATGTCTGAGCCCTAGAACTGGGCAGCTGTTAGGGGTATCTGGGTGACAGGCTCTCTCTCCTCTACCCTCAGTCTTCTTGGGTACAGGATGACACTGAGCCACTGAAGTTCCTGGGCACTGTCCACTTTGTGTTCATTGCTGCCCAGCAGAGAGGGCAGGACACCCTGGAACCTCACTGCTACAAGCCACTTGTGGTGCAGAGGGTTGTAGTAAGTGAGACATGGTGCCTGTCAGCTGGAGGGAAAAGAGAGGCATGGGGTGAGTGGGAGCCTCCCTGGATCTGTTGCTCAGGGCTTGGGGTTGTTGGGAAGGCAGCAGAGGGCCGAGAACTGGGGAGAAGAGAGGGAAGAAATTCTGTGATAGGTTACTAATGGACAGTGGGAGAAGTGTGGGGCTGGAGGGGCAGCTCAGATGGGGGGAGCAAAGACAGTCAGGCCTCTGTGCCTGGGATGGTGTCGAACAAGAGGAAAGCTGCCATAGATAAGAGGGAAGAAGGGGCAATGAGACCAAGGATGTTGGAAATCCTGGGAGGAGACCAAGTTTGATGGCTAGACGGAATCAGAGGAGGAGAAGGCACCTGGTGGGATCCTGATGGCAGTGTGGGGTGCTTCAGTGTAAACTTCTCACTGGGTAGTATCAGTGGGGCTGAATCTCACATGCTCCTTTGTCTCCTTGGCTCTCATAGGATCTTCTTGAGCAGTAGCTACAGAACTCAGCACCCACCCTCATCCTCACCAGCTGTCTCATCGCTGTGCACCACCTCAGGTATACAACCCTCCGGAGACCCACTGCAGTAATGTTCCTATGGCCTTAGGGAGAGACAGGAGGGGCAGTGTCTAGGGAACCAGCACTATTCTAGCCCCACCACTGACTATCTGAGAGGCCTTGTCTTTGTCATTCCCTGGCTCAGTGCCTCAGTTTCCATTCTAGCTACTCTGTGTCTATTTCCCTCCACTCTGAGATACAAGTTGCTGCCAGTTTCACTCCCACACTGCATACTCTAACACCAGCTCATCTCTTGCTAGCATAGTAAGACCAGCCCTGGGTACAGAGCAGGAGTTCTATCTTTTTGATTACACCCTGCAGAGTATGTTCATGCTGGAAATGAGGAAGGTCACTGTCTGTCTCCAGGTACATCCTCCTCTACTACACATCTGGAGCAGAAGTGGCCTCTGGTCTCTGTTCCTTTCTTCAATAGAGACTACAAAAAGGGGGTAAGGCAGGCAGAGATAGAACAGACTACAGGACTGAAGTGTTCCCTTCTTTGCTTATTTTGCAGCCCCTCCACATGCAGGGTTGTTCCAAGCTACCCACCTTTCATCCACAGCAACTAGGCTGGTCCATATCCAGCTTCCTACCTGGCCCTTGCACAGACCTGCTAAGGTCATGGATGGAAGAGCCAGTTCTCATTCTGCCATGACTCCTTTCTAATAAACCTCAATGCGATGTGAAGGGGAGAGGCCAGAAGATGTGTTTGGGGTCTCACTGTGCTTCACAGAGAGCCCTATTACTGATGTAAGGTAGGCTTAGAAGCTGTGCCTAACAGCTTCTGAAGGGGGGTGACTAATCTGCATGGGTCCTGTATTAGTATGAACACAAAGAGCACAATTAGGTATTAGCATAGTGGGTGCAGAGCATAGTGGGTAATGGTATTTGGGGTTAATCTGATCACAAATCTGTCAATATCTGTAATTCTGCTGAAGGGGAAATATAAAATACTGTCTTTTGTGATATGCTATTCTCTGCTTGTTCCAAATCTATTTGGGTTAGTTAAAGGGTAAAAGCTACCCTTAGCTAAAAAAAGATTTGTAAGAGAGGCCACTGGCTATTTCAGCCTGAAAAGTTTAAAACAGGGGTGGGGTTTTGCATACCTCTTTCTGGAGCAGCATCTGAGGTATTTTACCTTCCTCAATGATCTCCCTGTCAAATGATAGGTTTGGCTAGGTTTCTTCTTTGTCATGGAAGTAACTGTTTGTAGCTACTTGAGGTTTAAGAGCTGAAATCACTGAAGGAGGCAAACTGTCTCAAAGCTAAAATCACTAGAGGGGGTGGAGCTGGCAGATTGTGAGAGTAATGAGCTGGGTGGTGTGAGTGACTGGTGGTTGGAGCCAGTAGACTGTGAGAGCATCTAGTGGTAAGCTGGGCAACATGAGTGACCAGTGAGCAAAGTCAGTGGACAGTGCTAGAGGATGAAGTGAATGACTAGTGGGTGGTGCTGGTATGGAAGATATTTCCTACATACCCTAGGATTGGTTAGGAGCCTAGTTAGCACTGATTCTCTAGATCAGTGCAGGTTTTTGCTATCAAGTTTTATATGTTCTGTTATGTGGTGTGGGTTATTAGGAACTTTGCTGTGTATTAATTTTCTAGATCAGTGCTGATCTCTGTTATTTAGCCTTTTACATTACATTTTACCGCTATTAAAAGATCTGTTTACTACACTCAGACTTGTGCTTGTGAAAGAGGAAGCCTTGGCCCTTTGGGGTGCCCAGGTAACAGTGCAGGATTCCCCAGAAAGCTGGGTGGGGGCTTGAGCCGGTTGGTGGTGTTACTTTATTGGGAAACCCCTAGGTATAGAACCCAGCCCTTGTTCTGCCAGCCTGCCCTGGCAGAAGGGTAACACCATCTTGTGGGAGGTGTTGCCCCACTTTCTCTAACTCTGACCCGTGACTCTCCTTTCTTTGCAGTGTCTGCACAAAGTCACTGAAAGACTCCTGGATGCTATGCTGGGCAACCTCTTGGAGCAGTCCTCAAACACAGACAGGCTCCATTACATTCTGGAGGTGAACCTCATGAGGAGGGTGGGGTCAGTTTTACCTGACTGAACCCTGGGGAGGATGGGAAAGGAGACATTGGATGATCCTTTTCCAGTTTGTTCTCCCGACAGTGACCTGGCCAGGCCACTTAGTGCAATGCAGTGTTGGGGCATTCTCCTTGAGGGACAGGGGAAGGAGCTAGTACTTCAAGTCAGAGCTCTGCCTGCTTCTGTTGAGCATTAACTATAGGGCCAAAGGCTGGCTTGGAGTAGGGGTAAGATTCTGAATCCTCTCCCAGTTGTGTTCTTGGAGATGGCCTTCAGAGAAGAGTCACAAGCTCCTTCCAAGAAAGCCTGGAGGACCCAAAAGAATCAGCCCTTCTCTCCTATGGGGCCTGAGAGCCCTGGAGCAGTGGGGGCAGGGGTGTTGTCCTCAAAGTCACTCCTTCAGCCCACCCTGGGGATAGGGAGGAGTTCATTTACACAGCATGGGCACAAGACTATTGATCTTGACCTGCCTCTTCCCCTCACAGCATGTCAGCTTCTGGTTGCACTCCCCAGTACCCCAGGAGAGAATCAGAGCTGTTCAGTGCATTGCAGCCCTGCTCTGAGTGACCAGTGCTCTGAGTGACCTCCTCCCTCAGTTTGATGTAAGTGACCTCTCAGACCAGCTCCAAGACTTCTGGAATAGGTGTGCTGGCTCTAGCAGGCTGCAGGATCTGCTTCTGCAGGGGCTTGGGATTAGGGACTTCTTGAGTAGGCAGAGTCAGAGCATGCAGTGAGACAGGCTTGAATCAAGTTCTTCTTTTCCTGTTTCAGTGATGAGACTGGGTCTTTAAGGGGATCATGCTTCAGCCCCTGCTCCCACTGGCTTTTTGTGCCTTATTCTCATCCTGAACAGCTGGGGTAGCCAATCCTCACAGAGAGTGCTGCTCACATCCCTTGGGCTCAGGCCACATTGGAGGCAGTGCAAATTAAGTGTCTTGCTCTAGCTCCTTTCCCCAGCAGCTCCTGAAGAGAGAGGGGCTGACAGGAGGGACATTCCTCACCCTCAGTGACTGGGAGCTGATAGTAGAAGGCTGATGGAGTGCCCTCTTCTCTCTCTTCTCTTAGAACTTAGCAGAATTTGATTAGCTGGGTCACCACGTGGCAGACCTGGGTCTATTTATCGTCCAGCCAGCTGAGGACACCAGTTGCCATGCCAGGGAGGCCATTTATGAATTGTCTATCAAATTCTGCTGCACCAGAGAAGTAAGGAACCCAGCTGGATATGAGACCCAGTAGGAGAATGAGGCAGACCACAGACCATTTCTCTCAGACTGACCACCCCCCACCCTATTGGGAAGACGAGTCTCTCCCCCTGCCACCCTCTGATCTCTCTTGGTTCTATTATCCCACCCACCCCTGCCACAATTCCTGTGGACCAGATGGGAGCCGTCCTTGCCTAGGGTAGCTGTCTGGAAATGTCAACATCAGGACAGGCTGCAAAAAAGAGAGTCTATTCTCCCAGCAATGGTGGGTGACCTGAAGTCAGACTTCCCAACCAGTCAAAATCAGTATGCAGCAATCAATGTGATTGGAAGGACACAAGCACTGCAAATAGGATGACAAATGCATGTCTCTCTCCTCCTCTGGGCTGTCCGTGAATGCTACTAATAAACTCTGGTGCTGGGAGGGGTACTGGGAGGAGAGTCAACTGTTGTATATCAACACAGTCAGAGTGGGGGAGGTAAGGGCATTCTGCCAGAGTATGACAAACTCCAGTAGTGGGGGCTGGTTGGGTTCCTTCCAGAGATTGCCTCTTGGAGATGGCACAAAGGTCTGCTCCTTATTTCCAGGTCAGAGTTCCTCCTTAGTTATGTGGCATAAGAAGATTTGGGGGTAGGGGGTGAGGGGTGGCTACATAATGTACAGTTATGGCTCTGAGTGTCCCTCCACTGAGACCCAAGTGTCTGAGAGGTGAACCCAGCTCCATGAGTTGTATTGCCTGACACTAGACCCTAGCTGTGTTCCCTGCTCCCTTGAGAAGCATGGAAAGGAGATGGGCTTTTACCAGTCCCATCCCTAGTCAGGAAGAAAAACACTCCAACCAGAAATTTGTTAGCAGACTGTGTGATCTCCCAAAACCACCATAGATCACATGAGCTCACATTTCTACATGTGGCCATGCCATGGCAAAGTATCTGGACCTCAGCCACTGTTTGAAAGAAGCCCATTGTTACTGACCTAAGAAGCCACCCTCTTTGCTTTGACCTCATAGTCAGACTTTGGGCCACAATGAGCCACATGACAGCAAGCCAAGGAACTAGTCCATACCACCTCCTGTATGTAATCGGTCCCAGGCAGTAAAGTGTGCTCCCTAGCCACTCAGGGAATGTTTCTGCAGCATGCACCTCCAGCCCCCAGATGCCCCATTAGGAACTTCCATTCTGCAGGGTTCAGGACCCTTCCCTGATAACTGCAGGCTTATGGATGCCAGTCTGTCAGTTTCACAAAGAAACTGATAGTCATCATGTTTGCTCTCAGACACTCTTTCATACCTTCATATCCTCTTTCTCCAAAATACATACCACATTTGATAAAACAAACATGAATTCATTCATTAAAATATGACTCAAAGTGAATATATAGCAAGTCAATGCACAATCAATTAGTCAGGCAGTCAAGGGTTTTACCACTACCAAATAAAAAAGAACACTCACTCTAAGCTGAAGTTCACTATCATGGTCCATTTCTACCTTACTCATGTGCCTGGCTCCTGAGGGCTTTGCAGCCTAGTCCTTTAGGCCATGCGTGGAGGTCCCAGTCTTTTTGGAGTAGTTTCAAGATGGAGTTTTTCTAGCACAAGGTCCCAAACAGTTCAAAGTGTCTCATTGTCTTCCATTTGTCTCCCCCATCCCCAACCCCCATGAAATATTTTTGTGGGCATGTTTCATAACTGTCCACTTGTATGATGCTGCAGGAAACATGCTACAATAACAACAATGCAAAGTATGTCATGAGGATTGGAAAAAGACCTTGTAAGGCATATTTTTCATTAAACCATTACAGAGGTGAGCAAAAAATTTACACACATCACATTACAGGAGTGCAACCCATAATACCGCATGCCTTCTTGTCATCTGAAAACTTTATTAGCACATGCCCCCTTTTTGTGCTAAGACCATTAATAAAAAAGTTAAATATGATGGGTTGCAAGACAAATCCCTGAGGAACTCCAATCGTAACTTCCCTCCTGCCTCACAATTCTTCTTCAACATGACCTGTTGTAGTTTCACCTTTAACCAGTTACTTATCCAACTTTCTCCTTACCTATTGTTTCCTGGTCTTTGGTTATTAAATCATTTGGATAGAGTTAAAGGCTTGCCAATGGATTTAATGTGAAGTCAGCGAGAGTCTCAGTCCCTGAATCAGATTACAGAGAAATTCACAAGGACCTTGGGGGGCAGGGCAGGAATATTCAGGGCCAGTGACCAAATGGGTATATTTTAGAGGTTTTTATTAAAAGAACAGAAAATGACAGAGAAATAAAAGTTAAGGTGAATGGATATGTGGATCAATCAAATTAAATGAATACAAGATAAAGGAATAACAGCAAATAAGGATTTAAATGAAGCCCTTTGAGATATAGCTATGGTATATTTCTATATTTCTATTTCTTTTTGCTTGCGATTATTACACTGAGTATGCTTACACCCTTTCCTGCTGACCCGCTTCTGAGAGATGTCTGCTTTCCAAACTCTGGTGTCGATGGCTGTAGGTAGAGTTAGAGCTATGAGACTAAGACTATTGATAATACTTAAGTATCTTAAAATGAAGAAAACCTTAACTAAAAAAGATTACAGAAAGAGGAGTTGGTGGACACACCCTGGCAACGCCGTCTGACCTTTTATACTGTAAGTAACATTGGCTCTCCTTCCAAGTTGAAATTTGTTACCCCCAGATTCTTGAGCAATGCTTCTCTATAGGCTGGCAAATTCATATGTATTAATGACACACTGTGGATATACCCACCTTCTTTCCAAGTGGTTCTAGACAGAATGTTCTTCACACTTATTGTTATTTTTGTCCCCTTTAATGGGTTTGTGATGGAGATATGAAATTTGTCTGGACATAATCCGCTCCCCCCAACCCCATTTTGAAACTTTCTGACTATTGAGGTGCTAAAGTCATAACCATATATGGAAGCTATTCTCTTTCTGGATTAAAGGTCCCGAACACATGAATGCTTAGCTTTCATGAAGCATGTGTCCTGCAGGCTCTTGCATTACAGCATGCCTACATCTGTGAGTCTATGATTTTGTTCAAATCAAGCAAATCAGCTTATAATAAAATTGAAATTGGATTCTTAAACTTCTTTTTATGAGGAAAAGTATAGCTCTATATATGAGCAAACAGAGTAGATCTATTAATCTCCATCTTTTCTAATCTTATTAATAATTCACCATTGGAACTGTATCAAATGCCTTAAAGAAACAGAGGTAAGTGAGATTCACTTTGTCCAAAATGTAGTTATCTTCTCAAAAGAGGAGATTGGGTGGGTCTGTCACTTTATACTTTTGTAAAGGCTCCCCTGTCTGTGTTCTGGAAATTCAAGTGTCCCTGCTCACACACCCAGAAATATATTTCAAGCCCATCATGACCCCTAAACTAAATTACCCTCCTAATAGAGCCACTAGAGCCTTTAGAGCTCTCTGTGCCAGACAACTGTTAATAAAGGGACATCCCTGAGCCCTGGGATGCTGTAGCATCCTTAGGAACCAGTTTCTTTGGCTGCAGCAGTGCCCACGCCCGCCCCCGGACACTCAAGGGCATTGTTATTCTAATCCCAGAATTGGGAGCCTGGCTTTGTGCAATCAACTGGAGGTGCCTCTTCTGTGGTTTTAAGTTTTTGGACATTTGTTCTCACAGGGGCAGAGAAGTTGGTTCCCCTGCACAGCAGTGCTGGCCATCAACGACAATCTGCTGCATGTCTGCCAGGCTGGGCTGCTCCTAATTTACAGCCTATTTGGGACAGCTGACCAGTTGATGGGAGTCAAGGTGACCAGGAGTGTCGCTGCTCTGGGGAAGGGCTCAGGCACAGGCCATGCTCCCTTGCCGTGGCCACACTCCCATGGCTCCAATTCTCCGCCTGGGCCCGATTCAGCCTCGGGCTCCCCTTACTGCCAGCCTGGCCCTGGATCCCCAGCCGGGGACAGGGATGGGAGAGGCAGGTGCCACCACAGGCAGCCGGGCCCTGAATCTCCAGCCAGTGCTGGGGCTGAGAGAGGCAGAAGCTGTCCCAGACACTTGGGGCACTCATGCTGGGAGTTGGGGCATGTGCCCTGTGTGCCAGGTGCCAGTGATGTCCCTGAAGGTGACTAGCTGATTTGACTAAGGAGATGGGGCTAGGGCCCAGGGTCCTTCCCCCAGGAGGCTATGGAAAATGACTCCCATCCCATCGCCAGTTGCTGGCCCGAGGAAGAAGCCTGATGGGAAATGAGAGTCAGAGCAGGTGTCACTGGGAAGGAAGATATATTGACCTGCATGAGCAGGATGGAGCCAGACTGTACCCTGAGCAGCCCTAACCCAAGGCTCTAGCAAGGTGAATTAATTACAAGCCTTTCCTCAGGGTGCATGTGTGTCCTTAGGACAGCCAGCATCACTCACTGGAAGGGCAGAAGAGTCCCCTAAGTGCCCTCTGCCAGTCTCTCCTGTCCCACTGGGCCTCACCCCTTCCCTCAGCTTAGTGTCCATGTCACCAGAGCCAATGTCCCTGCAGCTTCAGAATCAGTCACTGGGGTGACTTGGAGAAAGGTCTCAACCTCCCCATATCCCACTTCACTGCTACCAAAGCCCCATGTTCCTAGTGCTAGAGCCAACTCCCAGCACCACACGGGTGTGGTGGAGGGTTTGGAGAACTTAAGCTGTGTGCATTTAGGAGGTTGAAGAGTATCTGGGGCATGAAGGGGGATGTGAGCAGGAGCTCACCCTGCAATGGAGGGAGATTGGTTCTGGAGGCCACTAGAAGGGACAAGACTCCATCCCAGGTGTCAAGGGGGTGAATCCATTCTTCCAACATGGGTGGGAACTGGGTGGAGATGCTCCTGATTCCAGGTGCCATTAATCCCCACCAACCCATGCCCCCGATTCCTAGGGGGCATCTGAGTCTCTGACAGGTTCTTCTTCCCTTGCACGTAGAATCCATCAGGGCAAAAGTGATGTGCCAGCTCTACCTAGCTATTACCACCACCAGGTCCCCAAGGCACTGCAGGGAACATTCGGCATAGGAGGCTTTTGAAGTTCGCCTCTCAGTTAGTTACATTCCCTGATGCAGGTAGTACTCAGTCTCATGTAAACAGGGCCTAGCTGAAGGGGAAATGGAGCCCTCTGGAACTGTCACAGACTCTCTCTCCTCTCTGTGCGGTAGGGGCCTTCTCTCTGTTCTAAAAGGCTTCTTCCTCTGGGGCATGAGCTCCACCTAACCTCCTACCCCCTCCATTCTCCTCTTCCTTAACCCCTTGGCCTTACCACCATCTCATTCCTGCTGCTCCCAGTGAACCTCTGCCTGCCCCATGTGGTGAGGAAGAGTCTTTGTCTACATCTACATCTGCGAGCTTAGTTTGGGCTTCCTTAGTTCAAACTAAGCAATTCCGGATTCGTTTGAAGTCACCTTTTCAAGTTTGAACTAAGATGTCTACATCAACTAGCGGAAGCTTCTAGATCACAGGCCCTGGTGCTCATGGGGGACTTCAATTACCCTGACATCTGCTGGGAGGCCAATACAGCAGTGCATGGGCAATCCAGGAAGTTTTTAGAGAATGTTGGGGACAACTTTCTAGTACAAATGCTTGAGGAACCAAGTAGGGATCTTGCACCGCTCGACCTGCTGCTCACAAACAGGGAAGAATTGATCAGGGACGTAGAGGTAAATCGCAAGCTAGGCAGTAGTGACCATGACATGGTTGAGTTCAGGATCCTGATCAAAGGAAGGAAGGAAAGAAGCAAAACAAAAACCCTGGACTTCAAAAAAGCAGATTTTGGCTCCCTCAAGGAACTGATGGGCAGGATCCCTTGGGAAGCTAATCTGAAGGGGAAAGGAGTCCAAGAGAGTTGGTTATATTTTAAAGAAACTTTGCTAAGGGCACACGAAGTTGCCATTCCAATTAGGAGAAAGAACAAACATGTGAGGCAGCCAGAATGGCTTAGCAGGGAACTCTGCTCTGATCTTAAACATAAAAAGGAAGCTTACAGGAAGTGGAAGCTTGGTCAGATAACCAAGGAGGCATATAAAGATATTGCTTGGGACTGCAGGGATAAAATCAGAAAGGCCAAAGGACAAACGGAGTTGCGGCTAGCGAGAGATGTAAAGGATAACAAGAAGGGGTTCTACAAGTATGTTAATAACAAGAAGAGGATCAGGGATGGTGTAGGCCCCTTGCTGAATAGGGCAGGGATCCTTGTGACAGAGGATGAGGAAAAAGCTGAGGTGCTCAATGCGTTTTTTGCTTCAGTTTTCACGGGCGGGGTCAGCTCCCAGCCCTCTACCATGGGTGTGGCAGATGGGAGAGAAGAAGACAGGCCCTTGGTGACGGAAGGTCAGGTTAGGGACTGCTTAAAGAAGCTGGATGTGCACAAGTCCATGGGGCCAGACGAACTGCATCCAAGGGTGCTAAGGGAATTGGCCGATGAGATAGCAGCACCTCTGGCCGTTATCTTTCAAAACTCATGGAGAACAGGGGAGGTGCCAGAGGATTGGAAAAAAGCAAATATAGTGCCTATTTTCAAGAAAGGGAAAAAGGAGGATCCAGGGAATTACAGACCAGTCAGCCTCACCTCAATCCCTGGAAAAATTATGGAGCAGGTTCTCAAAGAAGCCATCATAAAACACTTAGAGGAAAATAAAGTGATCAGGAACAGTCAGCATGGATTTAGCAAGGATAAATCATGCCTGACCAATCTCATTTCCTTCTATAATCAGATGGCTGTTTTTCTGGATGCAGGAAGAACCGTTGATGTGCTATACCTTGATTTTAGCAAGGCTTTTGATACAGTTTCTCACAGCATTCTCATTGGCAAATTAAGGAAGTATGGGTTGGATAGGTGGACTATAAGGTGGATAGAAAACTGGCTAGATCAATGGTTTTAGCGTGTAGGAATCAATGGTTCCACGTCTAGCTGGCAACCAGTAACAAGTGGCGTGCCCCAGGGGTCGGTCCTGGGGCTGGTTCTGTTCAACATTTTCATCAATGATCTGGATGATGGAATAGACTGCACTCTCAGTAAGTTCACGGATGACACCAAGCTGGGGGGAACGGTAGACACGTTGGAGGGCAAGGACAGGATTCAGGGAGACCTAGATAAATTGGAACAGTGGGCCAATAGAAATCTTATGAGGTTCAATAAGGACAAGTGTAAAATCCTGCACGTGGGACGGAAAAACCCCATGCACTGCTACAGGCTGGGGAACATTCAGCTAAGTAGCAGCAGTGTAGAAAAGGACCTGGGGGTCGTGGTGGATGGGAAGCTAGATATGAGTCAGCAGTGTGCTTTTGCTGCCAAAAAGGCCAATGGCATACTGGGCTGCATCAAAAGAAGTATTACCAGCAGATCAAGGGATGTGATCATTCCCCTCTATTCTGCACTGGTGAGGCCACATCTAGAATAGTGTGTTCAGTTTTGGGCTCCCCACTACAAAAGGGACGGGGACATGCTAGAGAGAGATCAGAGGAGGGCAACCAAAATGATTAAAGGGCTGAAGCACAAGCCCTAGGAGGAAAGACTGAAAGCATTAGGCTTATTTAGTCTGCAGAAGAGAAGATTGAGGGGGGATTTGATAGCAACCTTCAACTACTTGAAGGAATGCTCTAAGGAAGATGGAGCTCGACTGTTCTCGGTAATAACAGAGGACAGAATGAGGCGCAGTGGTCTCAAGTTGTGGTTAGGGAGGTCGAGGCTGGATATTAGAAAAAACTTTTTTACTAGGCGAGTGGTGAAGCCCTGGAATGAGCTGCCGAGGGAGGTCGTGGAATCTCCATCTTTGGAGGTGTTTAAGGCCCAGCTGGACAAAACCATGCCTGGGATGGTTTAGTGGGAGTGGTCCTGCCTCTGGCAGGGGGTTGGACTAGATGACCTATGAGGTCCCAACCCTATGATTCTATGATACTCTGATTCTAAGCACGGATCTTTGTTCACTCAGATGAAATGTGACTGAAGGATGTAAGAGATAGTTAGACACCTAATTCCCCTTTAAATGTCCAACTCAGTAGTTCTCAACCATTGTGCCAGGGCACATTACTGTGTCACCACACAGTGGTAAGTGTTTCACAGAGACCTGGGGAGATGGCTGGATTTAGCCTGTGGGGGGTGGGCTGGTGTGTCTTGTGGGGTCCTGATATGCCAGCAAGTGTGTCGTGACCTGCAAAATGTTGAGAACCACTGGTCTAATCAGTCACTAGTGTGTGTTGCTTTCCCCCTCTTAGCTCTGCCACAGGCTTCTCTTACAGAGGTTGTTCTGAGCCACATTCTCAAAGTTATTTAGGCATTGAAAGTTGCAGAAAGGCTGGTAGTGGGATTTGCACAAGCACCTTAGCTCACCCTGGGCCAGGTATTCTTAAGCTATTTATAGGAAAGAGAGAGATGCCAAACTCCCATTGATTTCAGTGGGTTTTTTTTTTCCCCCTCCCCAGGTGCTCTTGTCAATCCCAAAAGCTGCCTGTCTGGATGTTTAGGAACTGAAATAACTCTGAAAACCTGGCCTTCTGTGCCTCAGTTTCCCAGCTGTATAACCAGGACCATCCCTAGGGGGGGTTCGGGGTGCTGGGTAATTGGCCTGTGGTGGCCCCCCCCCACCCTCTCACGATGGTTGGGTTGAGACAGCCTTACCTCTACCCTTCCCCTGAGCTGGAGGCTGGGCTCTGCTCTCGTGCACCCATCTCTGGACTGGCCCTCCCCACCTCCAGGGCAGAACAGCAGGTCCAGGGGAGGGGCAGGAGCATGGAGCCAGCTTCTTCTCTGGGCTGGCTCATGCAGCCTCCAGGAAAGGGAACAGCTGGCCCAGGGAAGGGGTGGGAGAGTGGATCCTGGCCCTTAAGCTGGGTTGCTCCACCCCTGGCTCAGCCATTTCCTGCCCTGGGGGTTGAGTGAGCTGGCCCAGAGTAGAGGCCAGCTCCATGCTCCCGTCCCCCCTTCCCCATTGCCCTTGGCTCTGCACCAAAAGCAGAAAGGAGGGTGTGGGGGACAGCATGGCCATGGGGGGCAGCAGTGTGGGCCCTATGTTGTTCTGCTCATGGCAGGACAGCGCAAGACAGGGGCGTCACTAGTGCTGGGCACGTGGGGCTCGTGCCCCAAGTCTCAGCGCCAGTGCCCCGGGTCTCCCGGAGACCTGGCCACCGCCGGCCCAATGCGGCCTCCCTCTGGGGCCCAGGGATCTGGGGCTTGGCTGCTGCCAGCTTGCCCAGGGCCATCCCTTGGGGGGGGTGGGGCTCAGGGGAAATCGGCCTATGTGGGCCTCCCCTCTGGCCAGTCCATCCTGGGGGTGGGGTGGGGTGGGGTGGGACAGGCTGGGGTGGGCTGGCATGTGGCTGGAACCCTGCAGGGCTCAGGCTACATGCCCACCCCACCCCCTGGGCCGGATACTGCTGCAGAGCTCAGCAAACAGTGGGGCCTGGGGTGATAGCCCCGCCCCTCCCAGGATGGCCCTGGCCCTGGCCCTGGCCCTGTCCCCTCTGGCCCTGCCCCCTCTGGCCCTGCCCCAAACCTATTTTGGGGGCAGTGACGCCCCTGGCGCAGGACCCACAGAACCGTGGGGCCAAGGGCAATTGCCCCTCTCACTGCCCCCCCCCGAACGGCCCTGTGTATAACGAGGATAATGACACTTCCCACTTCAGAGGAGAGTTATGAGCACAAATGACACTAAAGGATGGGAGATGCTCAGATACCCTGCTAATTAGGGCCGCATAAATGACAGAAATGGATAGTAAAACTTTTCCTGTCAGAGATTTCCTGCAATGAAAAGTTAGATATCCAGCTAAACTATATTTCAAAGACAATATTTATTTTTTGTATTTCTGACTAAAAAAACATTTTGTTTATAGGCAAAACCGAAAACATTGTACATTGCTTATCATTGAAATCTTCTACTTTATTTTATTTTTTGGAAGAAAAGAAGGATTTTTGGCAGTGGGGACACTACATTTCCTAGCCAATTCTAATAGAAGTAGACCATTCCTCCTGTTAGCTCTGTCAATGAGAACCAGATTCTACTCTCATTTACAAGGGTACAAATCCACAATGACATTTTTCATATCAGTGGGATTATTTTGGATATTCAGCCAGTAACTGAGGGCAGAACTGTAACTTCGGAGTGTCACCACAGATTTCATGGCCCTAAGTATACTGAAGTTTATTTCCAAGCTACCGAGAATAAAACTCTTTAGTCTTCTGCATCTGAAGCTGATGTGAGAGATGATCTCCCAGGCAGATGGGAATCTTGACTTTTGCTTTATGAACTGGTAAAGTCCCAGAGAGGAAAAATGCTGAAAGCGAGATTTGTAACCAATGCATCAAAGCGTCTACACTCAGAATATGGAACCGGTTAATGTGAAAAGGAATGGAATCACATCCTGAGTTCTTTGAAAGAACATAAAACAAAAACACACATCACACAGAGCTGTGATACCAGTCACTCCTAACAGGGGATCAATGATATAAGCACCAACACAGAGAAAGGCAGAGAGGTGAGAATTCTGCTGGGTTCCAAAATTTTGGAAAAAGTGATTTCTTTTTCTCTCAAGGAAACATGATAAAATATTGGATGAGACTCATGGTCCATTTAATCCAGTATTTTACCTCCAACAGCAGAAGACATGTCTTTACTCCTTGGTGATTCTCCTGTATGAAATAAGGTGCTGTATTCCTCCCCACTCAGTGGTTCAGATTCTCCCTCTGTGCCCCCTCCTGCCATTGCAGCCTTTGTGCTGACAACACCCAGAATCTGCATCTTCTCTGCGGCCACTGTTCCTCCCTGACACTCTGGCTGCTTTCCAGCCTCTTCTGCCTAAAGTTCCCTAAACTACTGGTTCCCAACCTTGTCAAGTATCAGGCCCTCTTTTTAATGTCAAAAAATTTTGTGGACCCCCAAATGATAATAGTTGTTATTGGGGACTGATTGCAGGCAGCAGTGCTGCAGAAGGACAGGGGAGGACCTGCCCCCTGCCAGCTTCCAGTAGTGGGGACATATCCAGGGTGAGGCTGCTCACAGCAGGTAAATACAATTCATTTGGAGCAGAGGTGTCAAACTCATTCAGCATGTGGGGCCACACTGGAGGGTAGGACACCTGTTGCAGGCCATGTGGCTTTATGGGCTCCCCAACCTTTTCCCCTTCCATGTTCAGAGCAGCATAGGCTTCCCTTTCCCCGCCCCAATCCCGCAGGCTCACCCACACCTTCCCTTTTCCCTACCCTGTGGTCTCCCCTTTGCCATGCTGGCTTCCTGACCCCCCCACACCTTCCCTTTCCCTTTCCACTTCCCCTACATCCTTGTGGCAGGCAAAAGAATCAGTCTCAGTCACAGGCAGCCAGGCTGTGCTCCTGCCTCTCCCCCACCTGCCCATCACAGTCAGTCGCTCAGAGTGCTGGCCTTCGGCTGGCTCACTCCTAGCTGGACTTTGATTGGCTTGTTCCCATGTGTGGTCAGTCACATTTTCCTTTTTTATTTGTGATTCATGCAATGTGCTGTCAATCAAATTAGCATGCTGACTGACTGACTGACTGACAGTGAACAGTTGGGATGGGAAGGCACTGTGGTGGCTCTCCAGAGCTGGCTGAGCTTGCTGTGACTACACTCTGATTGGTTGACAGACCACAGTAGAGCTGAGACAGGATTGGCTGGAGTGCTTCCTTTGTTCCCCAGTGCTGTGACTTGGATCATGTGAGTGGGTCAGAAGCACACCTCATCCTGCTCTGCCAGCTTCTGTGCAGTTTGCTGTTGCAGACAGCTTCCAGACACAGCCCAGGCAGCAACTTCGTGGGCCAGATCAGCACCATTGGTGGGCTGGATCTGCCCCCATGGGCCATAAGTTTGATATCCCTGATTTAGAGCCCTCTCCAACATGGAGTGCTGCCCAGCAACGACTGGCACCAGATGTATTCACGGACCCCTAGCAATAACTTCATGGACCAGTAAGGGTCCCTGGACCATAGGCTGGGAACCAGTGCTGTAGAGGGTTAACAGCTGTAAAAATGCATGTGTGTCAATTGGGCAAACAGATGTGACTCTCAGACACAGGGATCAGATTTTGCCACTCTTGCTCACATGGAATAATTTCTTACTACCTAAATAGTCTCATTCAAATCAACAGGCCTACTCTTGGCAGAGAGAGCTGCCCAAGGATGTCAGGATCTGGCCCATGGGGAATCAATATGTTGAATAAAAAAAGGTCCTTTCCTATAATCACTTTCCTTTGCATATTACTTTTGCAGCTGGTTCCTATCTCAACACAGGGCCAAACCAACCTCAGATACAGACATACCTAGCCTTGGGGAGTTTGCATCCAGATCCAACTTTCAGTCTGGGCCTAAGTCACTTGGTGTCAGTGGATAAAATCCCTGTGGGCTCTAGATCAGACCCTCGTGGTTGGGCCCATGTCCATCTGGAACCATATGTCTCCGAGCAATGCCACTGCAGTTTCTTGGCTTTCTCTTCTAGAACATTGTCACTTTTTCTTTTAAAATAAGGGTTGGTCTTGAGAAAGCAAAAACTCTCTCTTCTTTTCCGTCGGATGATTGAGTATCAAGCCCCTCCACTGAGATTTCTCCATGGAGACACTGGGTTTTCCTGGCAAGCAAGGCTGCAAACGACTCAGCGGAATGTCTACAGCTTTGCAAATCAGGAGGAGCCAGGAGACTGGGCATCTCAGCCAAGGGAAACACTGCCTTAGTCACAAGAATGCACTCATGGAGACTGAGGTACACGCTGGATTAGCAGGCGACTGACTGGGCTGTTGGTTATTTCCTTCATTCTCCATGCCCCTCCCCACATTAAAATCTAAAGTGCAGGGAAGACAAATCCACAGACAAGAAATCTGCAAATCCTAATGGACGTGGGGGACTGTGGTTTGATGGTGGATTTTTCATCTCCTGGTACTCTGGGTCTGTTCAGGATGTATAAAAACACACACACACGTACAGAGCATAACTTGGCAAGCAAGAGTTTTCATGGCAAGGTACCAGGAAATGGGAGTTCCCCCTCAAGTGGGAAGAGAAGGGCAATGAAGCAAAGGTGGGAATCAGACACAGCCTGAGTTTCCTTGGAACCCGGGCCTTCACAGCTGTTACACAAATAATCTCCAGGAGCCAAGAGCCCCTACTCATTGATGACACAGTCAGTGCTGTAGGAAAACTTACTTCTTGATCATAGCATCTGTGACCCGAGCCTCCTGGGATAACCAGCTGAATATGCAAAGATCAGGGCAAGCTGCAAAAAGGAGAGCAGATTCTCCCAGCAGTGGTGGGTTACCTGGAGATAAACTCCCTCAACCAGTCACAGACAATGCTTCTGATTCCCCCACAATGGATATCAAGAAGCCACCATATAGTATAGCCAGCTCCCTTTACTGCATTCCAGTCACCGGTCCCCAGTACAGCCACTAGGTCTGTTAAAGAAATAGGTTCTTCTGACCCCAAGGGGTCAGCCACATTACACAGAACGATATAGGCTTGAATCTTACCCAAAGTAACGCGCTGCCAGCCAATCCTTTAGTAACTACAACTAAAGGTTTAACATAAAAAGAAAAGAAACAAAATGAGAGATGTTATAGGGTCAAAGTGAATCACATACATACAAATGATTTAGAGTCCGAAGAAGATAAGTCCTTGTTTCACAGCTTCAGTTGTTAGTAATCCAGTTTATAGGAATAGAGACCAAATAATCCAAGTGTAGAGTTTGTTCTAACTCTCCCCATGAGAATTAGCAGGGCAGTTTCCTGGCCAGTGTTGGCTGGGATCTCAATCCTGCAGCCCAAACTTTCCCTGAGAAGCTTGGACAGATGTGAGAACAAGGAATTTGGTTCCCAATGTCCTTTTATAGTTGAAGCTAGCAAGGTGGGCATTTGCAGGTCAATTCTTCATGTGGGCTTTGATGACAGTTTCCAGGTCTTTCTTAAGTGGAGCATAGCAATACATATTGTCCTTTGAAGGAAAACCTTCACCTCCTGGGCACCCCAGGTAATTAACTGCATTAGCACCATTAACAGACAGTTTAAATTGGTACATCAAAGGTCCCTTTAGATGTTAATGTTCCCTCTTGACCCCTTCCAATAGAACAATGGTAACAGATAGAAAAACACTTCATTCACCTTGCTAACCTCTAACAGGATACATGTAAATACCATCAAGAAACAACTAAGGATACAAATGCATATCAAAGCATTAGCCTATTCATACATTACATTTCCATATAATATGTCTTCAAAAGTTAGTCTTAGGTCATGTATTTTACAAAGATAGCTTGGCCTTTTCAGGCCTAGCATAACAGCATCTGTAGTGTACAAGTAGTTTTAGTCCAAGCCTTTGGACTTTATAAATTATCTGAAAGGCGCAAAAAAGCATCAAAAAGATGAAATTTGATGCTGAACTCAGCATGAATTTTCTTGCATCTCCTTCAGGGGAGAGGCCTTTGCATGCTGAGGGAAAACTACCAGAGGGAAAGAGCAAAAAGAAGAGGGAATGCTTCTTGGAAGTAGAACCTCTTTGTTAGGGGGAGGGGAAGAGGAAGCTTTTTCTATTCTTCTCCTCTGGCTGCCATTCTGCTCACAGCTCAGAACAGGGTGGTCTGTGGAAGGCACTATAACCACGTAGCACTTCATGACAGCTCCAACTCCTTGGGGTCCGCCTGCATTCTATTCTAAGGCCTTTCAGATCATTTCCCTGTTCTAAGACTCAGTTCTGTGTGGTGCTAATGAGTGTAAGACAGACTTAGAAGCTGTGCTTAACAGCTTCTGGGGGGGGGGGCAACTAATCTGCATGGGGCCTCTATTAGCATGGATACAAAGAACACAATTAGTCAATTAGCATACTGGGTGTAGGACATAGTGGGCAATGGTATTTGGGGTTAGTCTGCTCACAAATCTATCAATATCTGTAATTCTACTAAGGGGCAATATGAAATACTGTCTTTTTGTGAATTGCCACTCTACGTTTGTTGCAAATCTATCTGAATTAGTTAAAGGGTAAAAACTACCCTTAGTTAAGAAGAGGCTTGTGGGAAGGGCAACTGCATGTTTCAGCCTGAAAGAATATGAAAGAGATAAGTGTGGGGGTTTGAGGCTATTTTAATCTCTTCTTCTATTTCTTCCACTGTTTTTTTTTTTGGGGTAGCTATGACTAAGACTTCTGTAAGGCTTTTATCATTGATATAGAAATAGTTGTTTATATCTGCTTAAGAGCTGGAATCACTGGGGTGAAGAGCAAACTTTCTCTCTAAGCTGAGATGGGTGGAGCTAGTGTGGATGGTGAAAGCAGTGAGTTGGGTAATATGAGCAACCAGAGGGTAGAGCTGGTAGACAGCAGGCAGAGCCAGCAGATGGTGAAGACAGCTAGGGGCAAGTTAGGTGGCATGAATGACCAAAGGGTGGAGCTGGTGGACAGTGGGTGGAGCCAAGGAACAGTTCTAGAGGATGGAATGAGTGACCAGTAGATGGCATCAGCAGACTACTGGTGTGAAAGTCACTCCATATGTACCCTAGGGTCAGATTCTCCAGATCAGTGCCAAATTTGCCATTAAGTTTGTATGTTCTGTTATGTGGTGTGGGTTGTTGGGAACTTTGCTCTATACCAGTTTTTCTAGATTAGTGCTGATCTCTGTTATTTGGCCTTTTGCATTTTGTTTTACTACTGTTAAAAGTTCTGTTTATTACAGAGACTCATGCTTGCGAGTGGGGAAGCCTTACCCCTTTGGGGTGCCCAGAGAACAGTGCACGATTCCCCAGAGATCTGGGTTAGGACTTGAGCTGGCTGGTGGTGTTACACTATTGGGAAACCCCTAGATATAGAACCTGGCCCTGGTCCTGCCAGCCCACCCTGGCAGAAGGGTTACATGAGCACCTGCAACTCTCACTGACTTAAGTAGGGGCTGCCTGTGCTGGGCACTTTGAAGGACCAATCTGATAATCCTTCAGACCAAGCAGTGCTGAGGATGAAACTAAGGGGTAGGCAACCCCTGGCACATGTGCCAACAGTGGCATGGGAGCCCATTCAGAGCAGCACACGGCACACTCTGCAATGCCACAGAACAGTGTTCCCTCTAAGCTGCGCTGGCGCGCTGCAGTGCAGCGCACCGCAGCTGCCAGCGCAGGGAAAGCTGCCGGCAGCCAGAGTCCCTGCCTAGAGCTCCTGTGGAGCAGGGAGTTTTGAAAACTCCCGTCCAGAGAAGCTCTAACGGAGCATGCCCAGAAATTCTGGGCATGCTCCGTAGAGCTTCTCTGGCCCAGGAGTTAGGGCTGGGCCCTGCCCCTCCAGTCCAGCCCCGAGGTAAGTCTGTGGGGGCTGGGGGGGGGGGAGTGGGAGCAGGGGGGCGTGCTGCGGGGAGTGGGGAGGGGCTAGCAGGAGCGGGGTGGGGGGGCGGTGCCTGGGGGGGGGGGGGGCGGGGGGGGGGGGGCGCCGCGCCGGGCCCGGGGGGGGGGGGAGCGCAGCGAGCAACAGGAGTTGCTCAGCTGCTCTCTCCCCTTAGAGGGAACATTGCCACAGAAATTCTGGCTCCTGCCACTGAAAGCCACTCTGGGCAGCTTCTTTCAGGGTTAGCTGGGATGCAGACGGTCCCCGCCATCCCTATGTTCCAGGCATGGTGCAGAAAGAAGATGCCTGGAATGGTTTCTCTCCATGATCTGCAGCTGCCAAGGAGCCACTCGGGGTAGCTTCTTTCCTTTGCATGCCTGCGGCCCCACCAAGAGGTGCTGCTCTAGGTGGCTTCTTTCTATGGCATGCCTGGGGACTGCTGTCCTGAAGCATGTTGCCAAGAGGAGCCACTGCAGGCAGCTTCTTTCTGTGAGTGGCTCCTTTCAGTGGCATGCCAGAACAGCACTTCTCTCCCTGCCCCCCAACCTCTAGCCATGGCTGCCACCAAATTTTCAGGCAGCCGCCACTTTTATTTCTGTGGAGGGAGCCATTGGCACTGGCTGACAATCAAGGAGAAGGGGCCAACACAGGGGTCAGCAAAGGTTGCTGACCCCTGAACTAAGCATTGGAAAACCACACTGGACTTACGTTCTTGCCTGCCATTCCCAGAGACCAGAATATAGCACCCCAGGAAATGGGTCATGGTGTCTATTATTTTGTATCCTACTGGCTTTCTTCGACTGCAGTTGCATTGTCTTTGCTGAGGGATTAAACCTTCTAGAGGTTGGTAAAGTCCATACAGAGGGTCCAGTTCCTGGCACCCTGATGGTATGAGCCGTGTGAAGAGGGAGGAGGAGGAAGAGAAGGAGACTGAAGTACTACATAGTCCAGTGGAAAATTCATGGCTCTGGGGACCAACAATCCTGAGTTCCATTTCTGGTGCTTCTGCTGCATCACTGTGGAAACTGGAGCAAGTCACTTCACTGGTCTGTACAGTCTTTTTACTACAGTGCAGTTTTCACCAAGAAGAAATGGGGACTGATGTCATTTTCATGCTGGTGGTTTTGCCTACTATCTCCTTGTGAATTTCTCATCCTCTAAATAAAAGCGAATTACTCAAGAGAAGGACATGGATGAGCAGAGGGGAGCTGTGGGCTGCGGGCTGCCACCCAGTATTACAGGTCCTGTGCACATCATATCTGCACCAAGTGGAGCTAGATGATGTGGTGCAAGAAAAAGGGACACCAGGTAACAGTCCTAGAACTGGGGTGTGTAACACTAATGAAACTGAATCTCTATTAGCACCAGGAAGCAACTTATGCATTATGTCCTTAGGTTAGAAATGACTAGGTTTAGTGAGGGGCTGGACTTCTAGTGGGAAGGACTTCACTTGAGTCCATTCATTCACTTCCAAGTGCTTTTGTGGTATGAAAAACTATAAAAATGTTACTGAGTATTTAAAAGGGTAAAGCCTCATGTGTGGGGATGAGAAGTAGGTGAAACACATGAAAAAGCATCTGCCCCAGACCAGGTTTCTTGATGTTTAACTCTGATGTTAATTTGTCACACTTTTCACATGACACCATCTTAAGGATGGCAGGTGGGACGTGCGTTTCTTGAGGTGTGTAGTAAAATGCATTCTTGAGTGATAGCAAGCACAGCTTAATTTTAATCTGTCACATCATCATCCACCATTTTACTATATCTTATTTGTCAGAAATATCCCAGGTTAAGTGGAAAGCTGCCTTTTACTGATGATGATAGAAAATGTAAAATGTCTCCCCACATCCTGTTTTCTTTGCGTCCCTGGCAGCATTTGATCCCACTCAATAAACCAGTCTTTTCTTATGAATATGGAACTGATTTTATGGCAGCAAGATGCTTTTCACTAGATTTATGTTATTAAACTAGCGAGAAGAAAAGTCCCCATTTTGCCCTTTATTTAGGACAGACCTTGAGTTTTACAGGCTTGTTTTAGTAAGTAATTATTTCGGTAATGCTGGGGCCTCTTTTATTGAATCGTAAATGCATCCTGGACAGCCCTGGAAATAACAAGCAGACCTTTCTGTTAAAGCCTTGGATTGTGCTGATTAGAAGAGCTGAACCTTACAAGTGCATTCTAAGATTGCTCTTACTGCATAGGCTCTAGTACCGCAAATTCTTATGAACACATTGAAATTCATGCATGAGTGGCCTATTGGCTTCAAGAGATGACTTGTACATTAAGTTAAGCACTTGTGTAAATGTTTTCAGGATTGAGGCTATAGACTGGGAAAAGACCCTTTCCCTGGAAACATCCTCTCTGACCATGTTAGGGAAAAGGATCAGATAATTAGGATCTTTATGATACTACTTATTATAAAAAAAATGTTCTGGAACCAATTCAAGTACAAATCAGAAACCACATTGTTCAACTAATCACTTTCAGATGCCATGTCAGATACTGAATACAATGTTAGTCTCCATTTATTCACACATACCTCCCCCCTCCCCCCACAGAGTCATTTTAATGTATTTTTATCAAGTCTTTCGCCAATGATCAGGCTTTGAAAACCTGTTTTCTCACTCCAAGTTTGCAGAACCCACCATACTGTGTTGAAAAGCTATATAAAATGGATAGGATGGTTGCCTGCTTTGTATACTGCAAAGATCCTCTAAAGATCAAATGCTAAGTGCTAGAGTGTGTGTCTTTAACAAAATGAAACAAAGATGCTGTCCGAAAATATTTAAATCCCCTCACAAATTCCTGAAAGGATTTATGGCCCTGGCATTTTTCTTATTGGAGAGATATCAGTTTTGTCAAATGAGTTTCTTTCATTTCTTCCAATTCCCTACACAGCAAAATGATGTTTGTGTGTTCTCTTCATCAGTAGAAAGGCAGCTCTTGGAAGACATCTGTGGGGCCTCCTATGTGGCCATGCTGGCTGATCTACAATACCAGATTGTCTCATGGCCTCTTTAGAAGGAAGTTCTTTGGCTACAAGGGTTGGAATCACCTTTGAAATGACAGCAAGGAAAAAAGCTGAGGCCTCACTGAAGTCAACAGGAATTTTGTCAATGACTTCAATAGAACCAATAGGATTTCATCCATAATGTTTTACCTACAGCACACAAGATCAGCTTAGTTTAGCACTCAGTCCCTAGAATTTCTGGTTGGTACATTGAAATTTTTGTTATAAGTTCAAGCCCCAGGGGGTTGGACTCGATGATCTCACAAGGTCCCTTCCAACCCTATGATTCTATTCTATTCTATTTTAAAATTCCTGAACAGAGCAAGCAAAAACTGTTCAGCCTCCACATCTTATATGTGATAAGTAATGGGTGAAGGGATAACGAGGCTATTTCTGAAGAATGAGTAACCAGGCTCCAAGGAGAGTTGAAGATGCACTTTTTAGCAATCAAGAAAATATCACCAGGGTGGAGTCAATGGAGTTTTATCAACGTCCTCAATGGAAGCAGAATTAAGTCAACGATGAGTCCATATGAACATCCCACACTTTATGATTAATATTTAATATGTTTCTTGTTTGAATACTGATGATCTTTTACTATCTTCACTAAACCACAGTTGTTGTTGCTAATATTTATACCAAAGATCCCCAGCCATTTCTAAGTGCCCCGCTGTGCTAGGCACTGTACAATCACAGAATAAAATGGCTGCCTGTGGGTGAGGACTTTCAATGTAAGTGGAGCTGCGTGCATAATGGATTGTTCAACTTGCTGGCAATTTCAAAAAAAATCAAAGCCAAAATTTTGTTTTGGGCCCAACTGGAAACACTTTGATGCTAAATTTTAGACCAATTGAAAAGCTGGGGGGAAATAATTTGGGTCAAATGAAATGTTTCATTTCAACAAAATCTAAATGTTGTTTCTCCTCTGTTGATCACTTTAAAATGTTTTTGATTGTTTTCTAAATGAAGTGGGAAGGAAATTATGAAACATAAAATAACTTTGATCTGAAAAATCAAAATTTTTTGTTTGGAATATGTTTAAATGAAACATTTCAATTTTCAGATTTGTTTTTGAACAAAAGCGATTGCTGAAATGAACACAAATTTGAAAAACATTATGATGTCACTTAATTTGCATTTTTAAAGAGAAGTTTCAGCTAAAAAATTTTCTCTCACCTCTAAATCTGAGAAACTGCAGAGTGTAAAGAAGTTGGAGATGTTTTACAATCTCTTTCACTGATCATTGGTGTTCTGGCATCAGAAATGACATTGCTTTTCAGCAAGGTAGTTGCCTCCAGCACTTGGCTCAGACACACTAACTGAAATGAAACACTACCTCCCCCCACCCCCCAAATATTGCATTGTGTTCATGCTAAGAAACGTTTTGTACTTTGTGAACCTTAATCCTCTTGGGTAGACTGGATGCAGTTATTGTCTCATTTCAGCAAAGAAGAAATTTCCCAAACTCAGTGTAGCCAACTCTCATGAAGTTTGGTTTGTTTCTTAAAGCCCAGCCTCCTTCGGGTATGTTATTAGGTAAGATTCTCAGATTTCATTTTTAAAATAGTAAGTTTCTAGCCCTCACAGCTGAAAAGAAAAGCTTGAAAAAACAACCCAAGTGGAATCTAAAGGCTTGAAAACCAGAAGGGAAATAAAAAGAACATTTTGTTTTATTTGTTTATAATCTCATGATTTTTAGCCTACTCTCATGATTTGTGGGGCCTGACTCTTTAGACGCCTGGCAGTTGGCAAGGCGGCAAATTCCAGTGGCAGAACTTCAAAGCTGAATATTAGTAAGAGAGGTCTGAGCTGTAACATCAGGATGTGGCCACAGACTTGCATCCAAACTTCTCCACAGCTTAGAGTTCTCTTGATCTAAGTGTTTGGTTTGGGCCTTCTGCATAAGCAAACTGAATTGTCTGGCCTCAGCTTAGGGTAAGCAGCAGTCCCAATTTTATAACGACAGTCCTGATATTTGGGTCATTTTGTTATACAGGTTCCTGTTGCCCTCTTCACCCCCATCCCAATTTTTACACTTGCTATCTTGTCGCCTTAGCTGAAGTGTGGAAATCCAAGTGTTCCTAGTGTCCTGGCTAAATGCTTATTGAAGTTGCTAGTCAGCATGGAAGAGCATGGCTATTTTTCACTTAGGCACAAGAACGAGGGATTGTCATGGGAAATGTCCTGAGAAATGAGGCCGCATAGTCAGTGTTAACCAAACAATGAATACTCTGTTAGCTCCTGCATGAGAACAGAATTCTGGAAACTGTGTGGAAAAGTAAAGCTAGTGCATATCTGCCACTGTGATTGGTTGTTACAAGGGCTGCTTGGGACCTGGAATTCCCATTCCTTGGGAAAATTTGAAATATCTTTAAAAAAAAAAATTCCACATTGGACCAAAAGCTTGATGTTTCCCACACAGAGGGAATTCTGAATTTTCATTTGGAAAAAAATTGGCATTACATTTAACCTAGACTTTCCTCAACAAAATGGCGACCTGGCAGGCCAACTCCCAGGCTTTCTGCCACACAGCTGAAAACACTGGTAACCCCCTGCTGGTGCCAGGGCTTGGAGATTTGAGGCTGGTAGGGCAGCCAGGTGAGCCAGGCCAAATGAGGCTGTCACAGAAATGGGCACAGGGTTGGTCAAGGAGTCAAATGACCAGGCATCTGAGAATTTTCCCAGCAAGATGGACCAGACAGGCATGGCTGCTCCCATTAGGAGTCTATATACCTGCCTAGGGGATCATTTGGTTAGGCCCTTGCTTATGGAGTTGCTCAGTCACGGCTGACTGGCAGGTAGTTCCTTCAGATGACTCATTTCAGTGGCTTCCCCAGCTATAGCAGGAAGCCAGGAAGGGCGAAGAGCCCTGGCTCAAGTGGGAGCTTCCAGTGCTCTGAAGCAGCCTGCCCAGTGGGGAAACAGAGTAACTGAGAGGCCCCAAGCAGGTTTCCTTTGGTAGCCTGCCCGCTTCCCATGGTACATTTGAGAGGTTCCCATAGATGGTTTGTTCTGTTGAATCAGTGCTTTCCGCAAGAACAATATTCCACTGGAAAATTCTTGACCCACTCTAGTTGTCACCTGGGATTGAATGAGTACTAGGAGACCAATTCACACCTCTGCTGTCAGATGTAGCAGTCTCATGTTCTCTCTGGACCAACCTTGGGTGGGAAACCCATAATACAGAGTAGCCAGGATCTTAGTGAGCCCTTTGAATGCTAATTCTTAATGTTCATACAAGGCAGGGAAATAGAGCCAGCCTGTCTGGTCAGAGAAGAAGGAAACAAACCATTTGTCAGTCCCTGACCTGTGCAGGGCAATATCATGAGAAGGGCTAAATTAAGGCATAATTTTGCCCTGTGGACACAGCCATAGTAATGTGCACTGGACAGTCATACTGTCCTTGAGGGGGATGTATTGGTTACGTATAGTCTGGTAGCATCCAGAGGTGCCAGTCAAGGACTGTGGCCCCACTGTGAAAAGAGCATGCCTTTGAAAAGTTCCAAGAGAGGCATTCCCACTGCTGTATCCCTTCTGGGCTGCAGCCTAGCTGTCCCATCAGGACCAGGCTGCAGACCTGGGGTGTACATAGGTGAGGGGTGTGTGCAGCCCAAAGTGTTGGTACTTCACTCACCCCCACCTCACCAGAGTTGGCTGGGAGACCTACCTCTGACCTGTCCCTTGGGAGGAGTTCTACAGAGCCAGCTTCAATGATCCCTTGTCTCTGCAAGTTCATGTACAAAATGGAAACTCAGAGGGGGCTGGCTGGAGGATTGGTAGGATGCTTTTAAGTGGTTCCTTGGGCCTGGAGAGCCCACATTGTATGGGTGGTCTTGTGTTGGGGGTTCCTGAAGACTGCCTAGCTCCCAGAAAGAGCAGGTTAAGGTGGCATCAAGCCTTGGAGAGGAAAAAATCCAAACCAAGACAAATACAGGACAAAGAGAAGAGAAAAACAGCTGTGTACCTCATAGGACTAAGGATGTGAACAGTGTGGGCTTCATTGTTTATTTTCACACTGCCTATGGAGCAATGTGGCTGGCACAGCATTACTCTCTCAATTAGATCTGGATCGAATGTTTGTTTTCTAAAATAAACCAGACTTGTGGCACAACATAACTGGAACTGCTGTTCCCCTAGAGTGAATCTGAGAGAGGGGCCCTCACTGCAAAGCTCAGATCTGGATTTCAAACTCCCTAAAGTTCAGGGCTTTTTGGATCTGAGAATTTGGGGTTAGTTGTGAATCCAGATCTGGATGTGAATTCTAAACAAGCCCACACTCACTGAAAGTTCAGATCAAGGGAACACAGAAAGGTGGTGTCAGTCCAGGCCTTTTACTGACACCTAGTTTGGGATTTAGTGAGCCATCTAATCTGGACACCTGTTCAAGGAGGCAATTTCTATTCATAACAGCATACATTAGATCTAAGTCATCTCCTGAACTGGGACCCTAGTATCTCTGTGCTGTTATCCCTTCAGATTTTCACAAGCCTGGGTCAGATCACAGGGAAACTTCTGAAGAGCCTCAATAGGGTGCAAGAAGTGAGGCTGACCACTCACTAGGTGGCACTCTGCCCTTGGAGTCAGCCCAGAATGAACATCCTAGTGTAAAGGGATCCTGTACTGATGGAGATGCTGTCTTGGGCTGACATAAAATCTAGGCCCTGGCCCCACCATTGATTACTGGAGATCCCCTAGCCCTTCTCACAAAAAGAGTTTCCAACTAGCCCAATTTAAGCTCAGACCATTTTTCTGTCTGCAGTATTTCTCCTCACTCTTTGGCATAAACTGCTATGTGTGGGGGTTTTGGGGTTTTTGTTTTGTTTTGGTTGGTTGGTTGGTTTTTTTTTTTCTTTTTGCTGTGCAGCATTTGGCAGCCGGGTTTTCCAGATCAAAAGCAGATGAATTGATCCTGATATAACTCTTAACAACCTCGCAGCAATGTTGCAAGGCATAACTGTTCAGGATCCTCAAAAGAACTGAGGGTCGGCCTAACTTCCAATGCAGTCAATGGAACTTAGAAGTCTAGTTACCATGGAGAGTCTGGCCTCAGCATGCCCTGAGGTCTACATTCATGAAGTTATAGGTTTTGGCCAAGATTTTTAAGTGAAACACTAGTGAGTTTTGGTGCCTACGTTTCCTGGTGCCCAGCCTGAAACACATGAAAGGTACCTGATTTTCAAAAAAGTGGTGTGCACCAACTCTTTGAAAATTAGGCCTTTGTGTCTCTGATTGGGCACCCACAATCACCTGAGTTGATAGCTTGGCCCTACTGAAGTTAGTGGGACTTTTATCATTGACTTCAATAGAGCCAGAACTTCATCAAAAATCTTAGCTATCCTAGTTTAATATCACTTCTAGTTTTTCTTGCTTATTTTCCAGATACCTTGGATTTGCATACACATATTTAAATACATTCATGCTCCTCATTCATATTTGTTGTAGTAGAACTGCTACAGTTTCTGCCTTTATTATTCAGGTTGGAAGCACATTTAAAAAGTAGATTAGTTAAAGTATGAGAACTGCAGGGACCCAGACTTCAGTGGCCATAAATGACAAAAAGATGTCCTAAGTCTTCTTCATCTCTAACTTAGAATTATAGAATCATAGGGTTGGAAGGGACCTCATGAGGTGATCTAGTCCCACCCCCAGTTAAAAGCAGGACCACTCTCACTAAATCATCCCAGCCAGAGTTTTGTCTAACCAGACTTTAAATATCTCCAAAGACGGAGATTCCACCACCTCCCTAGGCAACCCATTCCAATGTTTCAGCACTCTCCTAGTGAGAAAGTTCTTCCTAATACCCAGCCTCGACCTCCCCAGCTGTAACTTGAAACCATTGCACCTTGTTCTGTCCTCAGTTACTGCTGAGAACAGCCTAGTTCTCTCCTCTTTGGAGCACCCCTTCAAGTAGTTGAAGGTGCTATCAAATCCCCCCTCAGTCTTCTCTTCTGCAGGCTAAGTAAGCCTAGTTCCTTCCATCTCTCCTCATAAGTCATGTGTCCCAGCCCCTAATCATTTTTGTTGCCCTCCGCTGGACTTTTTCTAATTTGTTCATATCCTTTTTGTAGTGGGGAGCTGGGCACAGTATTCCAGATACGGCCTCACCAGTTCTGAATAGAAGGGAATAATCACATCCCTCAATCTGCTGGCAATGCTCCTACTGATAAAGCCCAATATGCCATTAGCCTTTTTGGCAGCAAGAGCACACTGTTGATGCCTACCCAGCTTGCTGTCCACTATAACCCACAGGTCCTTTTCTACAGTACTGCTGCTTAGCCAATTGGTCTCCAGCCTGTAGTAGTGCATGGGGTTTTTCTGTCTCAAGTGCAGGACTCTGCATTTGTCCTTGTTGAACCTCATGAGATTTCATTTGGCCCAAAGCTCCAATTTGTCTAAGACTCCCTAAATCCTGTCCCTGCCTTCCAGCATGTCCACAATTCCTCCCAGCTTGGGCTCATCCGTGAACTTACTAAGTATGCAATCTATCCCATTATCAAGATAATTAATGAAGATCCTGAATAGAACTGGCCCCAGGACTGATCCCTCGGGCACTCCACTCATTACTAGCTGCCAAGTAGATACTGAGTCATTGATTCCTACCCACTGAGCTCGTTGATCTAGCCAGTTTTCTATCCACCTTAGAGTCCACTCATCCAACCCATACTTCCTTAACTTGTAGATGAAAATGCTGTGGGAAACCATATCAAAAGCCTTGCTACAGTCAAGGTATGTCACGTCAACACCTATATCTGCATCCATAAATCCAGTCATCTCATCATAGAAGGCAATCAGTTTTGTCAGGCACGATTTGCCCTTGGTGAATCCATGCTGACTGTTCCTGTTCACTCTATGTTCCTCCAAGTGTTTCAGGATGGATTCTCTGAGTACCTGCTCCATTATTATTCCAGGTAGTGAGGTGAGGCTGACTGGTCTGCAGTTTCCCAGATCCTCCTTTTTCCCTTTCTTGAAGATTGGTACTATATTTGCCTTCTTCCAACCCTCCAGAACCTCCCACATGTGCCATGAGCTTTCAAAGATAATAGCCAGTGGCTCTGCAATCACATTGATCAGCTCCCTCAGATGCAGTACATCCGGCCCCATAGACTTGTGCACATCCAACTTCTCTAAGTAGTCCCTAGCCTGAACTTCCATCACCGTGGGCCGCTCTCCTTCTCTCCATTCTGCGTTACCCAGTGTAGTTGTCTGGAAGCTGACCCTGCCTGTAAAGGCTGAAGGAAAAAAAGCATTGAGTACTTTAGCCTTTTCTGCATCATCCACCATGAGGCTACCTGTGCCATTCAGTAAGGGACCTACACCATCCTCTTCTTATTGCTGACATACTTGTAGAACCCCTTTGTGTTATCCTTTACATCCCTTGCTAGTTTCAACTCCAATCACCCTTTAGCCTTTCTGATTTTATCCCTGGAGGCCCAAGCAATATGTTTATATGCCTCCCCAGTCATCTGTTCAAGCTTCCACTTCTTGTAAGCTTCCTTTTTATGTTTCAGCTCATCGGAGAGTTCTCTGCTAAGCCATGCTGGGCACCTTCCACACTTGCAGTTCTTTGTGCACATTGGTATGGTATTTTTCTGTGCTCTTAGCAGGGTTTCTTTAAAATACAGCGTGCTCTCTTGGATGCCTTTTCCCTTCAGAACAGCCTCCCACGAAATCCTGCCCATCAGTTCCCTGAGGAAGGCAAAATCTGCTTTTTCGGAAGTCCAGGGTTTGTGTTTTGCTTCTTTCCTTTCTTCCCTTGATCAGGATTCTGAACTCTACCATCTAATGGTCACTGCTGCCGAGGTTGCTATTCACTCGTACTTCCCTGATCAATTCTTCTCTGTTTCGGTATGTCTACACTACAGGGCTTTATTAAGCCAGCTTAATAAGGTCTACTTTATGCCAGCTTAAAGTACACCTCATTAAGTTGGCTCAGCGCATCCACACTCAAAATGCCAGGAGACTGCCCACATCCACACTGCCAGCTGCTAGGTCTCCCTAGGAGTGGTGCATTGTGGTAGCTGGCCCACAGTGCACCACTGCAGAAGTGTCCCTCTCTCCTGGCCATCCCTTTACTACAGGAGGTGAGTGACCACAACCACCCTCCATACTGTGTGTGGCAACAGGGAGCCTGACATGGCCCAGCAGTGTGCCAGCACAGTACTTTACATCCTCCACATATTGGCCAGACTCCTCTGGCTGTGGGCCAGGTGCCACACGGCAACTGCCAGTGCAGGGGCACAGTGCAGCAGTTAATAATATTCGAACACTGGAAAACAGCACATAGAGGAAGGTGAAGTCAAATCACCTCATGTAATGGGAAAACAATCCATAGTCACAATTTAGTCCTACTTTCACACAATCTACTCTAAAAGAAATAGCAACTTTCTTTCTTTCTTTCTTTTTCTTTCTTTCTTTCTTTTTCTTATATGCTGGTTCCCAGTGTTTGAATCTTAGCAACTGCTTTGATTTGCTGTTACCGTGTGACCTGATCCTATGACTTATACTCCCCTGCATTTATTTCCTACCATTCTGTAAGCTCCCTAATCTTCAAACCATCTGACAAAATGTGATTTTCTTCCATGAAAGCTCATGCAATAAATATGGTCATTAGTCTTAAACAGTACCTCAGGACTCCTTGTTTGTTTTACAACAATATCAGGGGGGTCGGGCTGAGAAGGGGAGACACATGAGGTCATGCTAGATAATGGGAGAGACACACAGGTTTGGGCTGAGAAGGGCAAGGGGCGAGACACAGGGGGTCCAGCAGGAGAAGGGGAGAGAGACACACAGAGTCACGCTGGAGAAGGCCAAGGGGAGAGACAGGCAGGGTCAGACAGAGAAGGGGAGACACACAGGGTTGGGTAGAGAAGGGGAGACACAGGGGGTCAGGCTGCAGAAGGCAAGGGGAGAGACACAGGGCGTCAGGCTGAAGAAGGGGAGAGATGAGGGGTTGGGCTGAGAAGGGGGAAAAACGCTGGATCAGGTCAGGGGAAGGAGAGAGATGCGGGGTTGGGCTGGAGAAGGGGGAGACCTGCGGTGTTGGGCTGAGAATGGGGGAGATGCCGGGTTGGGCTGAGAAGTGAGGGAGATGTTAGGTCAGTCTGAGAATGGGAGAGATGCTGGGTTGGGCCAAGAATGGGAGAGATGTTGGGTCAGACCAAGAATGGGAGAGATGCTGGGTTGGGCCAAAAATGGGGGGAGATGCTGGGTTGGGCTGAGAAGGGGGGGGACATGCTGGGTTGGGTTGGGGAACATGTGGAGTTTTGGTGTGGTGCACACAGTTGGAAACACTCCCAGCTGTGTTGTGCCTTCTCTCTATCCCCGATCCCCCTGTTTTCTATGGCTAGGAGGCCAATTAATTCGACTTACGGCAACTCCTGGGCCACATTGCCTTAAGTTGACTTAATAAAGTTGACTTAATGGTGAAGTCGACTTTATAAGTGGAAGTCATAAAGACACGTTTAGCAACAAGCAAAGTTGATTTTGCTAGCTTGCAGTGTGGCCTGGGCTTTATTTAAGTTGACTTAAGGGCCCTTATGTCGACATAAAGCCACAGTGTAGACATGGCCTTTGTGAGCAGCAGGTCAAGAGGTGCAAGGCCCCTAGTTGGTTCCTCCAGCATTTGTACCAGGAAGTAGTCTTCAACAATCTCCAAAAACTTCCTGGATTGCCTGTGCACTGCTGTATTGCCCTCCCAGCAGATGTCAGGATAATTGAAATCCCCTGTGAGACTAGGGCTTGTGATCTGGAAACTTCTGCTAGTTGTCCATAAAATGCCTCATCCGCCTCCTTTTTCTGGTCTGGCAGTCTGTAGCTGATACTCGCCATGACATCCGGCTTGTTGCACTCTTCTCTAAATTTAACCCGCAGACTTTCAACCAGTTCATTTCCACTTTCACAGTGGAGCTCCAAGCAGTCATACAGCTTTTACATATAGCACTACTCCTAACTTCTATCATTCTTATCTGCCGAATCCATTTAGATGACAGCTCTTTCTCTGTCCTTATTCTGGTTAGCTTAAAATCCACCTAGCAATTCCTGCAAGATACTACCCTGTGAAGTTGGTATCCACCTGCAAAAGTACAGACCATCTCCCTTTATCAAGGTAATTACAGTGCTGTAAACCCTTCTCTCTCCATGCCCTACTTGGTCTTCAGAAGATAGTAGAGTAGTAATTTCAAGGAATCTACTATTGGTACAGACTGTGACTGCTTTATGCCAGTAAATAAAAATAGGCAGACTGAAAAGCAGTTGCCACCCATCATCTTAGAATGAAACTACTCACACATCTCTCTTTGGGCTTCCAACAGCTTTGTCAGAAAAACAGCATTCCACCTATGCTGCAGACAAAACAGGTGAACATCCCCACACCTCAATGACTTTGATTTTGTTGCCATCTTAGGGTTGATGCTAATGTTGTCCTGAGCAGTGGCATCCCAGCCTGACCAGTAAATTAAAGGATTTTTAGAATAAGGAACCCTACACTCCCTCTCACTGTGTAGAGAGATCATGGGGTGCTGTTTTGGAAGGTGATGCATTTCCCACAGAAAACAATTGTTCTTAAAATGTATTCAATAACGTTAAATCAGATAGATTCAGAAGAAAGAATGTGAGGTTTCATGCAGTCCTTTTAGATCCAGACAAATTGAACCAAAATTAAAAATGCACATTAGCTTCTCCCACTTCTGGTGTTATTAGTCCAAGGTATTACACTGGAGTCTGATCTGAACTAAATCCACAAGCTGGGGTTATCTCAATATTTGTGTTTTACACTGGTGAACTTCTAGCTGACTGTCACATAAATAATAACAGTTATCATCACATGTCAATGTACTTGCCAGAACCCAATGGTCATTGATTCCAAGTTAATTGCAACAGCTTAGGCACATTGCTGGAGAAGTTATCTTTCCCCTGCCAGCTGATATAAGAATTTGCTATGAAACTCTTCATAGAAAGGAATATACATAGAAAGTGTCCCCCCCCACCCCAAGTCCTGTACTCCGAGCTGGCCTGGACTCTGTTATGGGCAAAAAGGAGGAGGAAAGAAGAAACACCATCCGAAATGACAAAAGTCCTTAGGAGACTGGTATACTTTGGCCACACACACACACCAGTGTGGACACTCTGGGCAACATAACAATGGCCCATTTATCTGTTTGAAGTGTTATTGTAGCTGTGTTGGTCCCTAAAGAAGAGTTCTATGTAGCTTGAAAGCTTCTCTGTTTCACCAACAAAAGTTGGTCCAATAAAAGATGTTTGTTACCTTCCTCACCTTGTCTCTCTCATTTATCAATATTGTTCTGAACTGGGAAATCAAAGTCAGTGCAAGGGATCTAAGGACATTTTGTGAGGCAGTGGAATTTGTCACAGAACCAGAGCTTTTTATATCATGGGAACCCAGCAGATAACAAATAAACTACAGGTGAGGGGCTGGAGCCATCTGTCATCAGTCATATAAAGCTGAACTGATGTCTCTAAAACAGGTCTCATGAGCTGTTTGAACATTATGAAAAACAAGTTTGGTTTGGACATGAGTAATAACGTCAAGAAGTAAACACAATAAAATGAAAACAGGAGGAACTGTTTACTTATGTACTGGTACTGTGGCCATAAAAAGGATTGTTAGAAATTTAAAACAAGCCAGGACAGAGAACCACAAGTGCAGGATACATGCTGGCGAAACCTGATGGAGAAAGGAGCAGTTCCTTTGACCGAGTCAGGACAGTTAAACAGGAATATTGGGGGTGCACCTATTGAATGTATATGAAATCCAGGGATTTTAGACAGTAGGTCAAATAAAACATTTATTAGAACAGACATGCAAAGAGTGATAAAGGATACAAAATCAAGGAGCTTAACTGGCCTCAAATGGAAAGAATTATGTCGCATCCAAAAATGGGTGAAACTGCATTCCAGAACTGGACCTCAGAAATTTGAGCAAGAAGCCTGAATAGCAGAGTTAATGGATGAACTCATGACTGACATGGATTTCTTTATGGCCAATCACTGTGTCAGAAGTACCACTGGAGGTGTCCTACAAATCCAATCCATAGAAATTCCCATTAGAGATGTGACCCAGCTAAAGCAATGATTTGCTGGGAGCCAGCTGCAATGCCCCGGGGGAAAGAAAAAGAGACACAGAAATGATAACTGCAAACACATGTTTGGGTAACTTTCCAACAAGTGAAAACTGGGAGATAGTTGAGACCGTCTTTGAAACAGAGGATCCAGGAAAAGATGCCTGTTCACTTGCTGAAATTTTTATGCTGAATAGCAAATTGTAATGAAGGGAAGAAGGTGAAAGGTTAATCCCAAGAAAATAAGGTGTTTTCTGTGGGAAATGATATTTTTCATTTTTCTCAAAATTTTGTGTTGAAAATAATATTATTCTTTTGGGTCAGGAAATGGAAACCCCCAAACCTGGAAATCTTTGTCTAAAAACTGAAAAATCTCCAACAGTTTTTGACTGATTTTTTTTTTTTTGGCATTTTTCAGCCCCACATTGCCCAAAACTTTTGGTTTTCAGCCAAAATTTTTCTGGTGTGGGGCTCTCAGTTTTCCAGCAGTTTAGTTATTTTTTTTCAAGGAAAGCAGACAGTTTCTTAAAAAAAATATTGTTTAGCTGAAAGCCCCATTTTCCATTGAAAGCTTGCCAACAGAAATTTTTTCAATCAGCCTATTTGACTGTAATTTTCCAGTACAGTGCTGGAATAAGGGGCAAGAGAAAGGTCTGTAGAATCAAGTCATACTTGCCTTTGTAGTGTGAGGACATAAATACTAAGATCCCTGCCTGAAGCAGTATCTAGAACATTTATGACTGTGAACTGAGTTATGTTTAGTAACTAGGGAGGACCCAAAACTTTATAACAATTCCCATATCTAACCTCTCTAAAATGCATGACTTTATTACTAGTAACCATGTCCCCCCTCACCAGTTTTCTACTATTGCTTTCTTTACGCTTGTTGCCTTTTGTCATAAATTACAATGTAAACTTGTTGGAGAAAGCATCATAATCAAGATTTTTCAAAAACAGATACCTAAAGTTAGACTCTATATTTTGACAAGTAAGTGGCAGGTGTTCTCCAAGTGCATCCCCTCACATGTGAACCCCTAGATCTTTTTTTGTCCTGCCATTCTCCCACCCTTTAACTAGGTCCTGGGCCCCAGTACTGTGTGTATCAACTGGGCATACATAGCACATCTTACTGGATTTGGGACTTGCCATTCTTCCTCTGGGACTCTGTGGCTGTGTTCATACACAGGGATTATTTCGATACAAGTTGTGTCGAAACAAACTTGTATCGAAATAATGCCTTATTTCGAAATAACTTGGTCCGAATTAACAAAAAGTTATTTCGAAATAAGGGAAAAGGCGGGAAACGAAATAGCATGTTCACAGCATGAACATGCTATTTCACCTCCAGAGGGAGCTGCAGGTACCTGTGGGGTTCAGTGCTGCCCAGCGCTGAACCCCGGGTGCCTGCAAAGGGGGGCTGCAGTTACCGGCGGGGTTCAGCGCAGCCCAGCGCTGATCCCCACGGGTGCCTGCAGAGAGGGGCTGCAGGCACCGGTGGGGTTCAGCGCTGCCCAGCTGGGCTGCGCTGATCCCCAGGGTGCCTGCAGCCCCGCTGTGCAAGGCTGGCCAGGGGACACCCATCAGCACCCTGGCCAGGATGCTGAGGGGGCAGCCCTTGAAATGTTGTTTTGGAACACCTTGTTCCGAAACAACATGTTCACACGCATTGATTCAAAACAAGGGTTTCGAAACAAGGTTGTTTTGACCCCAAATGGGGTTTAACTTGTTTCAAAACAACACAGTTGTTTCAAACCAAGGGCTTCCCCTTGGTTCGAAACAACTGTGCTTCATGAGAACAGCAGAATTCTTATTTTGAAACAACCTCTATTGTTTCGAAATAAGAGTGCTGTGTGAACACAGCCTGTGTGTATAAATGACGAAAAACCTTTTTTCAAAACTGAAGTATTGTTTCTTTTGAAGTAAGAACACAGCAGTTGGTACAAAAGGATTTTAAAACAAGCTACCACATGTCTATTTAAGCTAAAGAATTGAGTGACTGGCATTAAAAGGGTCCACTGAAGTGTGGGTAAGACTCAGATAAAGATGAAGACCAGCTGCCAGAGGATCTGGTGGTGAGGGGGTGGATAAAGGAAGAAAGGGAGCTGGGAAGATGAGGGTTGTAGAGAGAGAAAAGAAGAGCTTCATAGTCCTGCTATAGTGGCTAAAGAGTGAAGAAAACTTAGAGAAGGCAGATGTACAGGGAGTCTAGGAAAGAGCTGTGGAGAAAAGCCTAAAGAAAGGCCAAGGTAGGAAGGGGTCCAAGGAGATGGTGAGCAATTTGACAGAACAGAGCTTAGCTGCTCACCACAGGCTCCCTGTTCTGGAACCCAGAGAAGGAGGGTCTGGATTTCCCCACCAGCCACAGGCAAAGGTGGTGTGGAAACTCCCTGACCCAAAGGGACAGTTGAGTTTGTAACCAGGCCTTTGAGGAGAGAGCTCTGGGCAGTGTTGCTCCTCACAGGAGCAGAAGGACAACCCTGAGGACCCTGGGAAAGGGGGAAGAGTTTGCAGAGGGATGAGGCTGGGAGGTAGCAAAGAGTTCTGTTTGCAGACTCATAGATTATCAGGTCAGAAGGGACCATTGTATTTATCTATGTCTGAAATGCAGGCCACAAAACGTCACCCATCTAATTCTGTAATAGACCCCTAATTTATGATGTAGTTGGTGAAGTCTTCAAATCCTGGTTTAAAGACTTCCAGGTACAGAGAAACCACAAGGTTTCAAGCTGAAAAAACCCCAGGGTCTCCGCCAATCTGCCCTGGTAGAAGATTCCTTCCAGACCCCAAATATGGCAATCAGCTAAAGCCTGAGCATGTGGGCAAGACTCACCAGCCAGAGACCCAGAAAGAATTCTCTGCAGTAACTCAGAACCCACCCGTCTCACAGCTCCTCACAGGCCCCTGAGCATATTAACTGCTAGTAGTCAAAGACCAGTTAATTGATAAATCAGGCTGCCCTATCATAAACCTATCAGGGTTTATCTAGGTTTAGTTTATTGGACTCCCTGTTACCTAGAAGGAGAGGGTCCAAACAGGGCCTGGCCAGAAGGCAGTGTCCTAAGAACAGGCAGACTAGAGACAGCCATCTGTAAGGGCACTAGCTGAGGAGCATCCCTTACCACTTATGGCTTATCCAGCAGTGAGGTGGAGTGCCAGTGATTAGTCTGTTTCTCCACCCCCACCATGCTCTAATGGTAATGAAGGCTGGCTAAACTCCTTCAGACACCTCCCAGACTCTCTCTCTTTCCATTTGGGTCTCCACAATGACTCCACAACCTTTGAAAGAATGTTCCATTTTAAATTTGCTACAGTCTATTGATCTTTAGTGTGCACACACTTTTTCTTTCCCTTTATTGTCTCTTAACAACCCTTGAGTGTGTGCCCATGGCTGGCTTACATTCAGCCATTTTTTTCCTTACTGCTTTTTCCTTATAATCCTCTATTAAACTCAACCAATATGTTCCTGCAGTAAAGGTCCCAATAACCAGGTCTGCACCATGGATTCATAAATTATTACAGACCAGCTCCATGTCCTTCATGATGTGCTTTGCAGCTCCCATTAACATGAACAAAAATCTTGAGCTAAATTTCAGTAGCAGAAGAAGCTTTATTACTGGGGAGGATCTAAGATACAGAAATAATCCCAGCAGATAAACATGGTGCTAGTAGTTAAAGGAAGAAAAAAACATCTTTTGGCTTGATATGGAATCCAGGAAAGGGAAATAATATGGGCTGTGTGGTGCCATCTTGCTGTTCTTTGTGACCTTAATATTAAGTTTTCAAGATGTGTGGTCTTGATAGTGTTTGCTGTCTAATGACTCCTTCATGACAACATTCAGCAACACCACCTCACACACCCCAAACTCATGGGTCTGCAAAAACTGAAGTGTTCCACAGCAAATAGTCCCTCAATGCAAGGAACGTGTCTGAAAGACAAACAAGGAGTCCCAGAGCACTTAAAGACAAACATATTTATTTATCACGTGAGCTTTAGTGGGAGAAAATCCCCACTTTGTCAGATGCTTTGACGATAGAAAGAATTATGGGGGGAGGGATTTGTGTGTGAGTGTGCCGGGGGGGGGGGGTCGGTTCACATAAAATGTGCAAGAAAGTTTTGTAACAGCACTCTATAAGCAAATGATCCCACGCCAACAGAGACTTTGGATAGGATTGTTTAGGCTGCACAGCCAAGCTGGGACTGTAAGAACGAAGCACTCTAGTCATTTCCCCCGAACTCTGAGCTATCACTTTCCAGGCTCAAGTGACCAGTTACCTGGCAGGATCCTCAAGAAGAACTAAAACAAAAAAACAAAAAACAAAAAACAACAACAAAAAAAAAAAACCACCCACACACACAACTGACAGCCAAAGAGTTAGTATCATGCTAATTTCTATCCACAAGACAGTGGGGGAGGTTTCCAGGGCTGAGGAAAATGCATATACCTGCTTGAAAGTCTGAGGCTGCCAAGATCCCCACACATCCTTGAAGGGGGATATGGGAAGAAAAGAACCAAAATTTAGCAGTCCAGAAATCATTCAGGGCATCGGAGAGAGGCATGTTCATGAGAGGGATGAAGAGGGCTGGGTGGGGAGGGGAAGGCAGGAAGAAAGCTTCTATAATGACCTTTGGGGGTGGGGGCTCATCTCTTCTTCATTGTTTCCACTCCAGGCACTCTCAAGCTTTATTTTACCCCAAGCTCCCTCACCAAACCCTACTTCCTCCTGTCCTTCTCCCCCATCTCCAGCTCTAACCACTCATGGCAGAGCTGCTGGGCTCTTCCTGCCCCCCTTGCCCTCACACACACTAGACCTGCTATGCCAACAGGTTTCTTCCACACAGTACATCCCTCCTCAGTGCCCCCATCCCAAAGTCTTGCTCATCTCCTTTGATTTGGCACCCCCCATCACATTCATGGAGGTTGAAAACAGTTCTCCAAAGTGCATAAATTGCCAGCATCGGCCTGCAGAGGGATTTAAAGTGTGCTCTGCCTACATGACTTAAGCTGCAGGTTGACTAACAGTGCTTGAGCTGCTGGGAAAGAGTTGAAGAGGCAGGAGCCAGCCTGATCTTCAGGGGGGCTAGGTGCCCCTAAGAACTGTCACCTGAAGCCATGTCTGTCTCTTGCCTCATAGTAGAGCCGGCCCTGCAAGGCAGGTATCAATACATGCAGCTTTCTGTTTGTCACTCCATTATTAAGACATCTCCTTTGCTATCCTCAGGAGTCTCGCTAGCCAGAAGGAAAGGCTGCCAAATCCAACAGCGTTAGGCAGCAAGTCAGCTGCTCCACTTGACTGTCTGGAAAGCATTCTTCTGCTCACCAGGGAGGGCCCCATTTCCTCTGAAAGAAGGTCCAACTGATTGACTACTGGTGTCTATTTCAGTGCTTTTCTCCATGGGCACCCAAGGCCCAGTTCCACCTGGTGCAAGTTGCACAACCCTGGGTTGTTAGCCACAAGATCTGACTAAAAAGTCAGTTCAAAAGATTCAGACACTGGGAAGGGAAGATAGAATAATAGGGTTGGAAGGGCCCTCATGAGTAACTAGTCCAAGCCCCTGCTAAAAGCAGGACCACGCCCAGTAAATCACCCCAGCCAGGGTTTTGTTTAACCATGCGTTAAATGTTTGCAAAGATGGAGATACCACCACCTCCCTAGGTAACCCATTCCAATGCTTCACCACTCTCCTAGAGAGAAAGATTTTCCAAATATCCAATCTTGACTTCACCAGCTGCAACTTAAAGCCATTGCCTCTTGTTCTGTCCTCTGATACTACTGAGAACAGCCTAGCTCCCTCCTCTTTGGAGCACCCTTTCAAGTAGTTGAAGGTTGCTATCAAATCCCTCCTCAGTCTTCTCTTCTGCAGACTAAATAAACTAAGTTCCTTCCATCTCTCTGCATAAGTCATGTGCCCCAACCCCCTAATCATTTTCATTGCCCTCCACTGAACTCTTTCTAATTTGTCAACATCCTTTTTGTAGTTCAGTGCCCAAAACTGGATACAGTGTTCCATATGTGGCCTCACTAGCGTTGAACAGAGGGGAATAATCACATCCCTCGATCTGCTGACGACATTCCTACTGGTGCAGCTCAATATGCCATTGGTCTTTTTAGCAACAAGAGCACATTGTTGACTCATATCCAGCTTCCCATCCACTATAACCCCCAGGTCCTTTTCTACAGTGCTGCTACTGAGCTGATCGGTCCCCAGCCTGTAGCAGTCCATGGGATTTTTCCACCCTCAGTGCAAGATGTTGCACTTGTCCTTGTTGAACCTCATGAGATTTTGTTTGGCCCAAAGCTCCAATTTCTCTAGGCCTCCCTGAATCCTATCCCTGCCCTCCAGTGTGTTTACAGTTCCCCCCTGCTTGGTGTCATCTGTGAATTTACTGAGTATGCAATCTATCCCATCATCCAGATCACTAATGAAGATGTTGAACAGAACTGGCCCCAGGACTGACCCCTGGGGCACTCCACTAGTTACTGGTTGCCAACTAGACACTGAGCTTTATCCCTATACGCTGAGCCCGATGGTCTAGCCCAGTGGTTGCCAACATTTTCTATGCCATGGCATACCTTGCTACCTTTAAGTAATTTGAAGCACACCACCATACAGTTTCCAAATGAACTCATGAATATTCACGAGCCAATGAGCCAATCCAGAGCTCTCTGAGTAGTTGTCAAAAAATTTTGTGGCACATCTACTCAGACCTGGTGGCACACCTCTGAGCTGTGGCACACTGGCTGGGAAACACTGGTCTAGCCAGTTTTCTATCCATCTTATGGTCCAGTCATCCAAACCATACTTTCTTAACTTGCTGATAAGAATGCTGTGGGAAACTGTATTTTTCTGAACAGTTCCCTCTCTGCGTAAAGCCATAGGTGCCTGTCCAAACACTTCTCTAGAGTTCCCAGACAATAAGAAACCATCTTCCTCAGCCCTTTTACGGGAAAGAAGAGCTGCTTTTGTCAAGAAGTGAGATGACCCTAGGGACATCAAACTTGCTTGGATCTTATCCTTTGGTGAACAGGGAACATGGTGACAACTAAAGCATTGTTCATAGAATCATAGAATCATAGGGTTGGAAGAGACCTCATGAGGTCATCTAGTCCAACCCCCTGCCAAAAAAAGCAGAACCACTCGCACTAAATTATTCCAGCTAGAGTTTTATCCAGCCGGGCTTTAAACATCTCCAAAGATGGAGATTCCACCACCTCCCTAGGTAGCCCATTCCAGTGCTTTACCACCCTCCTAGTAAGAAAGTTTTTCCTAATATCCAGCCTCGACCTCCCCAGCTGCAAATTGAAACCATTGCTCATTGTTCTATCCTCCGTTACTACTGAGAACAGCCGAGCTCCATCCTCCTTGGAGCATCCCTTCAGGTAGTTGAAGGTTGCTATCAAATCCCCCCTCAGTCTTCTCTTCTGCAGGCTAAATAAGCCTAGTTCCTTCAGTCTTTCTTCATAGGGCTTGTGCTCCAGCCCCTTGACCATTTTTGCTGCCCTCCACTGGACTCTTCCTAATTTGTCCACGTCCTTTTTGTAGTGTTGAGCCCAAAACTGGACACAATATTCCAGATGCGGCCTCACCAGTGCCGAATAGAGGGGAATGATCACATTCCTCAATCTGCTGGCAATGCTTCTTCTGATGCAGCCCACTATGCCATTGGCCTTTTTGGCAGCAAGAGCACACTGCTGACTCATATCCAGCTTCCCATCCACCAGTCCCCCAGATCCCTGTCTACGGTGCTGCTACTTAGCTGATCACTCCCCAGCCTGTAGCAGTGCATGGGGTTTTTCCGTCCCAAGTGCAGGACTTTGCACTTGTCCTTGTTGAACCTCATGAGATTTCTGTTGGCCCACTGCTCCAATTTGTCAAGGTCTTCCTGAATCTTCTCCCTGCCCTCCAGTGTGTCTACCGTCCCCCCCAGCTTGGTGTCATCCACAAACTAACTAAGTGTGCAATAAATCCTATCATCCAGATCATTAATGAAACTATTGAACAAAACTGGCCCCAGGACCGACCCCTGAGGCACACCACTCATTACTGGTTGCCAGCTAGACACGGAGCCATTGATTCCTACATGCTGAAATCGTTGATGTAGCCAGTTCTCTATCCACCTTACAGTCCACACATCCAACCCATACTTCCTTAACTTACCGACGAGAATGCTGCGGGAAACCGTATCAAAAGCCTTGCTAAAGTTGAGGTATATCACATCAACAGCCAGGGGTGTTGCTGGCTGGGGGAGGGACCCAAGGCATGGGCCCAGGCCCCGCCCCCAGCCCGCAGGTGCTGTCCCCAGCCTGCGGGCCCCGCCCCATGGCCAGGGACAAGGCCAGGTGCCGCCGTGCCATGGTGTGTGGCCAGGGCCCGCATCCCCGGCCAGGGACGGGGCCACTGTGGCCAGGGACGGGGCCACCGTGGCCACCTGTGGCCAGGCCCTGGATCTCTGGCCAGGGACAAGGCCACTGCGGCCATTGGCAGCCGGGCCCCGGGGCTCAGGGCACGTGCCCTGGAGTGCCCAGTGCCAGCAACACCCCTGTCAACAGCTCTTCCCACATCCACAAATCCAGTCATCTCATCATAGAAGGTGATGAGGTTGGTCAGGCATGATTTACCTTTGGTAAATCCATGCTGAATGTTCCTGATTACTCTATTTTCCTCCAAGTGTTTCAGGATGGATTCTTTCAGAATCTGCTCCATGATTTTTCCAGGGATTGAGGTGAGGCTGACAGGTCTGTAATTCCCTGGATCCTCCTTTTTGCTTTTCTTGAAGATAAGCACTATATTTGCTTTTTTCCAGTGCTCCGGCACCTCTCCTGTTCGCCACGAGTTTTCAGAGATAAAGGCCAGTGGTACTACTACCTCATAGGCTAACTCCCTCAGCACCCTCGGATGCAGGTTGTCCGGCCCCATGGACTTGTGGACATCCAGCTTCTTTAGGTAGTCCCTGACCTGACCTTCTGTCACCAAGGGCCTCTCTTCTTCTCTCTAATCTGCCATGCCGAGTGTAGTGGGCTGGGAGCTGGCCCGCCCTGTGAAAACTGAAGTAAAAAAAGCATTTAGCACTTCAGCCTTTTCCTCATCCTTCATCATGAGGACACCTGTGCTATTCAGGAAGGGACATACACCAGCCCTGATCCTCTTCCTGTTATCGACATACTTGTAGAACCCCTTCCTGTTATCCTTCACATCCTTTGCTAGCTGCAACTCCAATTGTCCTTTGGCCTTTCTGATTTTATCCCTGCAGTCCTGAGCAATATCTTTATATGCCTCCTTAGTCATCTGTCCAAGCTTCCACTTCCTGTAACCTTCCTTTTTATGCTTTAGCTCCGTGCAGAGTTCTCTGTTAAGCTACACTGGGTTCCTTCCACATTTGCTGTTCTTCCTGTTCATCAGAATGGTATCTTCCTGTGCCCTTAGTAGGGTTTCTTTAAAATGCAACCAGCTCTCTTGGACACCTTTCCTCTTCAGATCAGCCTCCCAAGGGATCCTGCCCATCAGTTCCCTGAGGGAGCCAAAATCTGCTTTTCTGAAGTCCAGGGTCTGCGTTTTGCTTCTTTCCTTTTTTCCATTAATCAGCATCTTGAACTCTATCATCTCATGGTCACTGCTGCCCAGGTTGCCATTAACTTCTATGTCCCCAATCAATTCTTGTCTGTTTGTGAGCAGCTGGTCAAGAGGTGCAAGGCCCCTCATTGGTTCCTCCGGCATTTGTACCAGGAAGTTGTCCTCAGCACTCTCCAAAAACTTCCTGGATTGCCTGTGCATTGCTGTATTGGCCTCCCAGCAGATGTCAGGGTAATTGAAGTCCTCCATGAGAACCAGAGCCTGTGATCTGGAAACTTCTTACACTATTAGACCTGCCAGGGCATTTCCACACTGCTGTTTCCAGGTATGACTGTAAACCTGCTTGAACTAGTTTTAATCAGGCTCAAATGGATAGAGCAATGATGTTAGAGCAATCTGATGCAGGGGTATGGAGCAGCGTTCATGTCCCTGTCAATACATGTCCTGAGGAAGCTAATGATCCACACTGGAGATCAAATTTCATGATGAGTCCTGCTCACGTACCACCCGAGGTACATTGCACATCTGCTAAGAGGAAGAATTCTGGCCTTCAGATTAGGCTAAACAAGTCCACCCGGAACCCAGTGTGATTACTGATAGGGCCAGTTAACCAAGGCTGCTGCTGTTTCACTGTTCTGATACTGGAGCTAGTTAGATCCAGGCTAGCTGAGACATGTCTATACCAGTGGCAGACACACCCCTCATTAATCTCTATGAGGGTCACGCTCAGAGGCGTCTGTGCTTAGGTAAAGGATACCAGCCTGGATGCTGGCAGGGCTGTAACTTGCTTGTGTGGCTCACGGGGCAGGTATCCCCAAAGGCATCTCCCCATCTGGGACCCGATGTGGCCCGGGCCAGTGCCATGGCCAGGTGGGGGGTATCTTCCCCACTGCCCACTGAGTGCAGCCAGGCTTGGGTGGGGGGTGCCCTGGCTGCACTAAGCTGGGCTGTGGGGAAAGCACCCTGTTCCCAGCTATGGCCACATGGAGTCGGGTGGCAGGGAAGGCACCAGCTGGGTGCAGGGTGCCTTCCCCACTGCCCAGCTCCATGCGGCCAGAGCCAGGTGCACGGTGCCTTCCCCACCACCCAGCTTGGTGCAGCCACAGATGGGCATAGGGTGCCTTCCATGGTCACCCAGAGTAGTGGGATGGGAAACCTGGCAGCCAGGGAGTCAGGGAAGCCGGCCAAGCCAAGCTGGCTTTTTCTGCCAGCCCAGCCACTGGCTTTCCTGTCCCAGTACCCATGGCCCTGCGCCTTTCTCCTTACCTGCCCGGGGTCCCTGAGGCTGGAGTTGCTCTGGCCACATGACCTTACCCAGCCCCAGCCCCAGCCTGGCTCCCAGAGGAATGTGCCTTTGGCAAAGGCACATTCCTCTTGGGACCTAGGTAAGGTCAGTCTGTCACTTTTGAAATTTGGCTCTTGGGGTTTTGCTCCATTTACCCTGCCGTAGTTTGGATGCTGGTCACAATGTCGCTCTCTGCACAATAGCTCTGTAGCAATCCAGCGGGCCTGTTCACTACTCGCTCTCCACAAAAAAAGGCATGCAGCTCTAAACTGGTTCCAAACTGCTAAGTGCTGTCACAGAGCGCTAATTAGACAGCAGACACCCGAAGGTGTCTTGAAACCTTCATATTAAGGTTGCATAGGACAGCAAAATGGAAGCCAAGAGCCTATATATATATTTTTTCTGAGCTCTGAATGTTCAAATCACATCTACAGAAAGGACAGGATTTTCCAAAGGTCTCAGCAATGGCCAGAGGCTCCCACAGAGGTCAGTGGTAATCCACCCATTGATCTTCACTGAATGCAGATATCGGTGCTGAGCACTTTGGATAATCCCATCACAGCCCTATTATTCTTTCAGAGCAGTGTAAAAAATGAAAACCATTGATATGGAGTAACTTACACCTCAGATTTGTTCTCATTTTATGGGGCAATGTATTCCTCTGCATGACATCCACTCTGCTTGTGTCCTGTGTCTTGGTTATAAATCTGTGTGGATCCTCATATACAGGCAAGTGACATGAGAAGGGAATTTAACATCCATATCTGTCTCCATGACTGGGGTGGGATAAGGCTTGTTCTCAGCTATGCAAAGTCAGGCGTTGGTGAAATAGTAGACCTAGAGCAGCTTTTTCATGGACAATTGAATGCTTTGAGCCTAAGAGACAAATGTCTTATATCAGGGCCCTATCTTTATATGGGACAGAATTGACCCCTTGCTTCAGAACTGGGCTGTCGATTCTTACCTTTAAAAAGAGAAACTAAACCTGTTTCTAGTCGCATGGTTGTGAAGAAGACTTTTCCATGGCAAATTGTGTGTAAGCCAATGGAGACTTGCTTTCCTGAGTCAGTAGGAAACCTGAAAGGATAGCTCTGTGTGGTGTCCCTGCTCTTTTGAACATTTTTAACACTGGGACCTAATGATGACTTCTTGTTGTAGCAGAAATATTATCTATTTCATTTACGTCACAGGTCCAACTCCTCTCTGTTTATCCGTCTTGTTTACCTCTCTGACCCCATCTCCACAGCAGATGGTATCTCCCGGACTTTAATGGTTTTTGTTTTTCCTCACAGGACTCTGCAAGGTAGAAAGGAGTGGTTAGCATTGTTGTACAGAGGGGGAACTGAGGCACAGAAAGGCTAACTGACTCAGCCAAAGTCACAGCAGAAGTTGGTGGTGGAGCAAGGACTTGGACACAGATTTCCTGAGTCCCAGGCCAATGCTCAGTCCACTGGAGTATCTTTCATGAGTTCCAAAATCCCAATCCAACAGGCAAAAACTCCAGCTTCCACATTGGTAATTTCTGCTGTGTTGATTTGTATTGCCAATACATAGGAAGTGTGTGTGTGCATGGGGCAGCTTTTAAGTCCCCCTCCCCCCAAAATCACTGTGGATCTTGGACAATCTGTCTGAGGCACAAGACCATCTGCACAGACCCTCTCAGGCTCTGCAGTGGTGCTGAGGCATGCTGGCTGCTTGGTAGCAGAGCTGTTGCTATCAGGCAGACATTAAGACAGCCCCAGGCTGCTTTGAGTCTTGGTCCGATTTACCACTTCTCTCCAGGAGGATAGGTTGAAAGCTGCGCCATGCACATCTCCTGTGCATTCTCCCATGTACAGATCCCCACAGTCAAGATCTGGAACAGGAGGGACAGAGGTATGCAACCCACTAATCTCTGTACTGTCCATTCATGTAGAAAGGCAGATCCAAATATGGAGGACTTTGGGATGGGGGGATAGTCCCCTCAAGTTCATAAGCACCTCATGATACATCAACAGGGAAGAAACCAAAAAGACTTTACTTTCTCTTCTTGCCTTGTGAGTAAACTCCCACAAACGATAGCAAGATGGGATGGATGTGTGTGCATGGCAGGGAGAACAGATCCCAAAGAAAGAGGGACATGACCAGGCTCTAATGGACCAACAGCACTGCTAGGCCAGAATCCCACCCCTGGCAATGAAGAAGTCCAGCTGCTTCAGAAGATAATGAAGCCCTCACCAGATATTTATACCATGACCACAGTCAGTGATGACCTTATGCCCCAAAGCATGAGCAGTATGTATTTCTTTTATCACAGCTAATCAGAGCCTGCTGATGCAACGTTACATAGATAGGTAGGTAAGGCTGTCCCATAACCTGACTCAGCTTTTTCTTACTGGAGGAAGTGCAGCTTTCAGTTTGTGCACATTAATGAGATGCAGCTGGAAGAGGAGAGAGAAAAAATTGGAAGGAAAGAATGAGAAAAGACAGGAGGAAAGCAACTATGGGTCTAGGACAGGGGCTAGCAACCTGAAAACTAAGAAGAGCCATGTTTAAAAATTCCTTCAGTAACCAAGTGCTTTGAGAGTTGCAGTGGGGTTAGCCTCTGGGCGGGGAAAACTGAAGGCTGAACAAGGGCTCCTGTGCAGGGTTCCCTGGTGGGGAGGAGGAGCCCAGAATCAGGAGCAAGCCCCCTCCCCCTGAAGGGTCCCCCAGCAGTGATGGGGAGCCTGGAGCAGGTCACCAACAGGGTCCCCCAGTGGGGAGAGTGGTAGTGGGGAGGAGAGCACTAGATCCTGGAGCCACAAGGGGACAACCAAGGAGCCACAGGTTGCAGACTCCTGGTCTAGGATTTGGGATCATGGATGGGTACATAAGTGGTCATATTAATATAAACATTTATTTAGTATTCATAAATGAGAGTGAAATGCACAATGAGTAGCACTTCAAACAAGCAGCAAACTCACAAACTCCAGTGGGCTTCTGTTGTGTCCGAATCTTTTATCTGCTATATTTTTTTCTGTGTGCTGTATCTTTAAATGGTGAGATGTTCACTTGCTGCATTCCTGCTGCAAGGGCAGTTGCCATTTTGTGCTCAGAGTTGTGGTACCTTGTTGTATATCAGAGACACACACTGTGCTTTCTCTCATTCTCATTTTTCCTTAACCTAAACTAAGTCACTTTAGAGAGACAATATTCAAATTTTCTCTTTGTGCATAGAAACATAACAAGAATTCTGGCAGTGAAGAGGTTAATGTGAAAAAGAGCACAGAGAAAGTGAAGCAGCAGTGATCAGGTCTTCTGGTTAAGCAAATGGAAAGAAAAGTAGGCAGATAAAATGGCCACTCATGCAAACATGGAAGATTTCCAGTTTAATGAACAATAAGAATTTCAAATGTATATTCAGAGATGTGAGCAGTATTCCCAAAAAAATTCTGTCACAGAAGGTAGTGAAAAAAAGTCATTTACTTAACATCGGCAGGGAAATGGATAATTTGAAGTTCTGAAAGATTTGTATTTTCCGTAGGAACTAGATGAGATGAAGTATAAAGCCTTTGCAGAGGTGATTAAAAAGCATTTAGTCCTGAAAACAAACATTCTGGCTGAAAGAAATCAGTTCCAGCTAACAAATCAAATGGAGAGAGAAAATTCCTCTGAATTGTCCAATCAGTTTGAGAAAGCAATCCATTATCTGTCTTTTGGTAACCATTTGTAAGAGATCAGATGGCTGTGGGGATCAGAGGTAAGAAACCTGGTGTATGCAACACACGTTGGAAGGAGATGTGGACACATCTTTAGGGCTATATGCATGCAGTGTACAATCAGCACAGGACTGCTGAAATTAACTGATCTGCTCCCCTTTCAAATTGGAATAGATCAACGTGTACTAGGGAACTCTTAGCCTGTGGTGGCTGGGACCACACAGCCAGTTAGTGCCTGGCACATGAGAGCATTGTAAATTTACACACCACCTTGCCATGTACTGTTTGTACAGTCAAGCTCTGAGATAACAATTTATACTAGCTGGGCTTCTGGACCTAATTGGTGCTGAAACCCACACAGAAAAATGTTTTTCAATTCAAGGAAGCATCTCTATCAACTTGCCATTGCTTGGCCCCCCAATTTTGCCTTCTCAAAAGGGGGCACAGTTTAAATCAGGATGAAAAATTCCCCTATAATGTTTGATGTTTTGGCACTGTTTATTTATTAGTTGAATCTCCTTTTAAATAAAAGGGCAATTAGAATTGACACCTTAGATCACAGATTTGCCTCATTTCAAGTTTTTCTAACTAAAGATAATGTTGGAGATACATGGTAGTTTAGTCTTTGGAGGTCTGTAATATTTTGGTCTAATTCTGGTTGTTGGACATGTGTAGGAGACCATTTGGTTTCATCTGGGGTGGACTGTCCAGCTGCAGCAGGTGGATCAATTGTTTCTAGTCTTTGGTCCCTTCCCAAGAGAGTGAAAGGGAGAAAACAGTATGTGCAAACAAGTAGTCTATAGAATGGAGGTAAGACACTCCAATAATAGTCCAAGGCCATTTACATAGTGTACACAAACCTCGAGTCCTTAGGTTAGGGGATAAACAATGCTAGGTATCAGACAAGGTTTTTGGTTTCAGGGTACATGACCCCACAGGTAACACTATCTAGGGGAAGGGGAGAGGAGGAGGGGGACACAGGCCTGCCCAACTCCACTGTGTCCCAGCCCAGGGACCTGACAGTGGCCGAGAATTCAACCATTGGGTCAGCGGGGCTCCAGCCACAACACACTGAGCCCAGTATGGGGCTCAGACCTGGGTGCCTGAGGCACAACTCCCCTGGGCAACTGCCTTCCCCTTCTCCTAGTAGTACCTCTTCGGCCTCTTTGGGGGAGTCCTCTGGGTAATCGCTTAGGGGCAAGGAGCAGAAGCCCTCCATTTCATCCTGTGGGGGTAAGTCAGGCAGCTCCATTGGGACCTCCCTCTCCTCCGGTGGGGGTAACTCAGGGAGCTCCAATGGGTCCTCTGCAATGGGCAGCTCCTCCAGGTCCTGGCCTGCCAGGAGGTTGTCTTCCTTCACAACAAGTGGCAGTTCTTCCAAGTCACAGGAAGGTGATGTCTGGGCTGGGTCCCGGAAGCCTGGGCCTTCAAGGGAAGACTCGGGGACCCCTGACACTGGCAGTCCTCCCAGCCCACCATCCCCGAGGGAAGTTGGCCCCTCCTCAGAGGCATCTGCCATGGGAGGTCCAAGACAGCCGTCCTGGTACCGGGGTGGAGACCAATGTAGTATTTTGGACTACCTAGGGTCATTGGGGGTGTCATGTTGATAAATGGGAGGGTTGTTTAGGTGCTAGGGAACCTGTCTGTCGGGTCCCCTCTCTCTCAGTTCTCTTTCAGTAAGGACTCCTTACACAGCTCTGAATATGTTACCTCTCATTATTGCAGGGGTGTTGTTGGCGCTGGGCACACGGGGCCTGTGCCCTGAATCCTGGCACCAGTGCCCTGGGTCTGGCGGGGCCCCGCCTCTCCTGGTCTCCAGCCCGATTAGGCCGGCAATCCGGGGCCCAGCCACCGACAGCCACGGCTGCCGCTCCCGTCCCTGTCCCCAGCCAGGGACGTGGCCTGTGGCCAGGGGCGTGGCCTCCGGGTAGGGGGCAGGGCCTGGGCTGGTGCCCCAGGTCCTTTCCTGGGGCAGTGACGCTCCTGCTATAACCGCTGGCCCACGTAAATTCTGGGTAACACCTGTGTTGGAAGGCAAACCTGTACGCATGGAACTAGACAGTGGCACAGCCATTTCATTAGTTTCTAACATTGTGTATGAGAAGGATTTTAGACATCTGCCACTTAAGCCAACAGTAGTTGTTTTGAAGATGTACACTGGGGAGACTGTTCCCCTGTTGGGTACTACTGATGTGAAAGCAGAACACAGTGGACAGGCCACAAAGCTACCACTGTTTGTGGTGAAGGGGAATTACCCAGCCCTAATGGGAAGAGCTTGGATCAGGAAAATCCAACTCGATTGGGCAGAAGTGCATGAAGTGACTAAAGAAGAAATGAATCTAGCAGCGGTACTAACAAAACACGCTGCTGTTTTCGGTGAAGATTTAGGCAGCATGAAGGGAATCACTGTGAAATTAAATATAAAGCCTGATTGCCAGATGAAATGTTTGAAGGCCAGGGTGGTGCCATTTGCCAGCTGACCCAAGGTGGAAGAAAACTTGGAGCGGTTAGTAAAGGAGGGAGTCTTAGTGCCAGTTACTCACAGCCAGTGGGCGACACCCATTGTCCCGATAGTGAAGAAGGATGGCTCCTTTCGGATTTGTGGAGATTTCAAGGTCACTGTCAACCCAGTGTTATGTGAAGAACAATATCCTCTTTCCCGCACTGAGGACATCTTTGCAGGTTTAGCTGGAGGACAAAAATTTAGCAAGATTGATTTTGAGTCAAGTGTACTTACAGATGCATGTTGAAGAAAAATCTCAAGAGTTGTTGACAATCGTAACACATAAGGGGTTGTACAAATACTGTCATTTACCTTTCAGCATTACTTCGGCCCCAGCTTTGTTCCAAAGGGCAATGGACCAGATTTTGAGTGGTTTATCAGGAGTACAGTGCTATCTGGATGACATCCTGGTCACTGGCAAAAATGAGAAGGAGCACCTTATGAACTTGGAAGCTACTCTGCAAAGACTGGAAGAGTATGGTCTACATGTTCACAGAGACAAATGTAAGTTTTTCCAGCTCTCAGCTGAATATTGAGGACATATAATTGATGCTGATGGTCTCCATAAGTTTCCAGCCAAGGTTAAGGCTATCATGGATGCTCCACTACCTCAGAACGTAAGCCAACTTTGCTGCTTTTTAGGGTTATTGAACTATTATGGCAAGTTTATTCCCCAATTAGCGATGCTCCTGAAACCCCTACATGAGCTTCTTGGGCCAAAAAAGGCCTGGAACTGGACTGAAGCCTTTGATGTTGCATTTAACGAAGCTAAATGCTCACTGGTAAACTCTAAGGCTGTGTTCACACGCACAGGGTTATTTCGAAACAAGTTGTGTCGAAACAACTTGTTTCGAAACAACACCTTATTTCGAAATATCTTATTTCGAATTAACAAAATGTTAATTCGAAATAAGAAAAAAAGCGGGAAACGAAATAGCAAGTTCACTGTGTGAACATGCTATTTCGTTACCCCTGGGGGTGAGCCGCTGCTGGCTCACCCTGCAGCCCCAGAAAGGGGGCTGCAGGCACT
>ML682022.1:7644392-7680473 GCA_007922195.1 Podocnemis expansa | reverse complement strand
CCCTTGTTTCGAAACAACTGTGCGTCGTGTGAACATGGTTTTTTTTGTTTCGAAACAACGAGGTTGTTTCGAAACAAAAGTGCCGTGTGAACACAGCCTAAGGTTCTGACACATTTTGACCCATCCTTGCCTCTACAGTTGGCTTGTGATGCCTCCCCTTATGGAGTTGGGGCTGTATTTTCACATACTATGCCTTCTGGTGAAGAAAGGCCTGTTGCTTTTGATTCACGCTCCCTGAACAACGCAGAAACTAACTATGCCCAAATTGAACATGAAGCACTGGGCATTGTTTTTGGCATTTGGAAATTTCACCAGTACCTGGGGGGAAAGAAGTTCACACTTGTCACTGACCATCGACCCCTGACATCAATTTTGGGGCCACGCACACTGGCATCCCACCTTTGGCTGCCAGTCGGATGCAATGATGGGCGCTGATACTTTCTGGATACACATATGAAATCAAGTATAGGCAATTCTCTTTGCATTGCAATGCTGATGGTCTTTCAAGGCTACCCTTACCAGCACACCATCAAGATCAGGGTCAGGAAGGAATCTTTTACTTTGAACAGGTGGAAAACACACCTGTCACAGCTACTCAAATGAAGAAAGCGACCCGGGTTGACCCAGTACTCTCACAAGTTATGGATTACATGATGCATGGAACATTCTTACCTGACTCTCAGGTCTCTCCTGACCTCTGCCCCTACATGTCTAGGAGGACAGAGTTATCGACCCAATCTGGGTGTTTGTTGTGGGGTATGCGTGTCATTATCCCACTTCATTAAGACCATGCTTGTTAGAACAGCTCCATTCAAGTCACTGCGGCATAAGTGCACATGAAATAAATTGCACGGAGCTATTTCTGGTGTCCGGGCCTTGACAGGGCCATCGAAGAAATGGCTAGAGCTTGTACCTCATGCCAGAGCATCCAGAACGCACCTCAGCTGGCACCTCTTCATCCATGGGATTGGCCTGAAAGGCCATGGCAACATATGCATGTTGATTTTGCTGACCCATTCGAAGGATGTATGTAGCAGGAAGGCATGGCCGCCCTCGGAGATAAGCCAAAGGGTTCTGTCTGTCAGCAGAGGGGCAGAGCCAGAGCCAGCCTGTCAATCAGACCAGAAGCAGAGGGGCGGGACAGGAACAGGAAGTATAAAAAGGGAGGCAGTCAGCTCAGTTGAGCACCAGCCGCCGAAGAGGAAGGATACACCTTGGCTTGCTCCTGACCCCGGGCCACCCTGTGGGGAAGCTGGGCTCTGGCCACAAGATCTGGGCCCACATGTCTGGTGGGGCCCACCCACGGCCAGGAACTGGGAGCTGCTGCTCAGATCCGGGTCCACTACAGGCCCGCAGGGAGAGTCACCACCAGCAAGGCAGGTGGGCACTCCCGAGCTATTCCCTGCTGGGCTCCCCGAAATGCCGCCACCCTCCTGCGACTTGGAGGAACTGCATCTGGCTGCTGGGAGCCCTGAGCCTCTGCCCACCTCATACGAGCTGGAGGAGTTACCACTTGAGGAGGAGTTTGATGGACTCCCCGACCTTCCGCCGCCTGACAAGATGGAAGGCTTTTATAATCTACCCCTGGGTGATTACCCTGAAGAACCAATGGATGAGCTATGGCAGGAGCATGAGGCCAAGGGTAGCTCAGGGGAGTGTGGGTCTCAGCCCTCGATGGGGAGTTACATCTCGGGGGCAGCGTGTTGCAGCTCGGACCCCGCTGGCCCCTGAACCAAGGCTTCAGCTCCCATAAGGCCTACCTTGGGGTTGATGTATTGCAGTTCAGACCCTGCTGACCCCTGTCCAGAGGTCTCAGTCCCTGTTGGGAACCTTGGCTGGGACACAGTGGATCTGTGCAACCCCACACCCTTGTTGATTCCAACCCCTGCCATACGCCACCTCTCGGGTCGTAACCCTAAGAGGCAGCCTTGTACTTTCCCCTCACCCTAGCGACTGAAACTGAAACTGTGAAACTTTTGCCCTGCCAGAGAGCTAAAGACTTGGCAGTCCCACCCCATGAGGAGCCAGGGACCCAAACCAGCTGCCCCTGCCCCTCGGGAGGGTGGGCAGCTTATTTAGAATGTATGTTTTTAATTGCTGTGGACGCCCATTCAAAATGGCCAGAAGTCTCTGTAATGCAGTCCACTACTACGGAAACCAATTTCCAGACCTTGCGTGGCTTTTTGAGTCATTATGGTCTTCCAGAACAGCTGGTGAGTGACAATGGACCACAGTTCATTTCTCAGGATTTTGAAACTTTTATGAAGGCAATGGAATACATCACATCAGGTTAGCACCATATGATCCTTCCACCAATGGACTTGCTAAAAGGTTTGTACAGACTATGAAGCAAGCTCTAAAATCTGCAAAGGGACATTCACCACTTCAGAAGCATCTGGACAACTTCTTGTTGTCCTACAGAAACACACCGCAGGCTACAACTAAGGCATCTCCAGCTTTTCTTATGATGGGATGGCAGTTGCCCTCTTGCTTTGATTTGTTGAAACAACAAGACACACGGCAAGTGGTTCAATGCCAACAGCAGGACCAGGTCAGCAGACATTCACCAAGAACAAAGGGCCACACCTTCAGTACTGGACAGCCTGTTCTCGTGCGAAACTATGCTTCAGGAGCTAAATGGGTTCCAGCAATGGACATTGTCCAGACAGGACCTGTTTCCTACTCTGTCCAGACAGCAAGTGGCCTAGTTTGGCAACGGCATGTAGATCAGTTGCTTCTCCATCATACCCATCCAGAAGATGTACCTCCAGCGGACGTACCTTACTTCGCCCTTACTGATGATACAACGTCTGAGCATGAAACAACTGTTCATGTCTTTCCTGCTCCAGACACCTCTTCAACACCTTCGGCCTCCCTGGACCAACTGGCCACAACATCCTCTCCGGTTCCAGCTACTTCCCCGGTGCCTGTACTCACACCACCACCAATACCACCTTGTGGTGTGGGCACACCAGAAGTTCACCATAAGCCACCTTGAGACAGAAGGCCTCCTAATCAGCTGGATCTTTAGCTAGCGGTGACCCCCTCTTCATGGGGCAGAATAATTCCCTGGGGGTTTGCCAGAGATGGGGCAGTCTACCCTCATCTCCTAGCTTAGTCCTTATTCTTTCTGGGGAGGGGGCTTTATTCTTTCTCAGGGGAGGGCTTTCTCATTAGAGGAGGAGGAATATGTGGTGTTTTGGACTACCTAGGGTCATTGGGGTTGTCATGGTGAAAAATGGGAGGTCGTTTAGGTGCTAGGGTAACCTGTCTGTCGGGTCCCCTTTCTCTCAGTTCTCTTTCAATAAGGACTCCTTACACAGCTCTGAATATGCTGCCTCTCATTATTGGATTATAATTTCCCCTAAACTCTACAACCAACAGCTAGGCAGGTGCTCCCTCGGCTTGAGGGATGGCTAGGTTGAGCAGCTGGGAGACAGCCGTCCTTTCTCTTCAGCAGCCAAGGCTGAACTGAGTTCCCTGGCCTTGCTTTTATACCTGCTGTCCAGTTCCCCAAGCTCCGCTTTGACAGACAGATGTCTGGCGGCCATGTTGACTTTTCTGGGGAGGCCATGTTTCCCCTTAACAACGTGGTATGTGGGGGCTGCATGATGCAGATGGCCAGTGATAAACAAAAGCATCAGCTTGTGTGAGCTGGTAGGTTCCTCTGGCCTTAAACTCTATGACTACAACATACAAAACTCAGCCACAATAAATGAGCAAACTACTTGCTCTGTGCTGCCTGCCATTTTCATTAAGCTTTTATTGGAGATTTGCAGATAATTTTTACCTACTTTTAAAACAGATTCGATGTCAAATTCTGCTCTCAGTTATAGTGGCACAGTGCTCAATGGAGATACTAAGATTTATACTTGTATTGGTGTCATGAAGGTGCTGATGCTGCAGTGGGGTCTGAAGCCCCCACCTGGCAGGGGAAAGGTACACTTCACCAGGTCCCAAATGCACTGCGGGGGGCCCAGTCCAGGCTGCAACCCCTATTACCATGTGTGTTGGAGGCCATGTTACAAGTTTGTAATGGGCCCAAAAAAATAATACTTGGGCCCTGCTGGGGTCTCATAATGTGATCTCAGTAAGATGACTTCACAGAATCATAGAAGATTAGGGTTGGAAGGGACATCAGAAGGTCATCTAGTCCAGTGATTCTCAACCTTTTCTGTGTTGTGGCACAACTTGATACCATTAATCATTTCGAGGCACACTACCGTTACTCATGAATATTCAAATTAAATCATGAATTTTCATGAGCCATGGCATACTGGTAGGGAAATGCTGTATCTGGGTTGGCAGGGGTAGCAGGGCAGCTGTGGCAAGAGAGGGGAGGGGAGGTCATGGGTAGCTATGTGGGGTGGCAGGAGACAGTGTGGGGCAGAGAGCAGAATAGGGTGGCAAAGGAGGGCAAGGGTGGCCATGTGGGGAGCAAGGCAAGGCAGGATGGGGAGCAGGGTAGGGGTGGCAAGAGAGGAGAGGGGAAGGAAGGCAGGAGTGGCTATGCAGGGTGGCAGTGGGGAAGCTGGGGAGTGGGAGGGCAGGGCAGGCATGATGTGATGCCTTTCTCCCAGCAGCTCCTTCACCCTCAGCAGTCTCCTTGTCCCCAACAGCTCCATCTCCTTCCCCCAGCATCTCTGCCATCCACAGAGGCCACTTACCCCTGACACACACTTCCCCCACCCCAGCTTCAGGCAGCACCACCTTCTCCCCAACCCTCCACTGTGGCTCCCTACCTCCCAAAGGGGCCCCCTCCTACCTAGAGCCCCCGCTCCTCCCTGCCACCCACGGTGGTCCCTCCTCTCCATTGGCCCTCTCCCCCACATGGCTCCCTACTGCCCCCCCGCTGGGCGCCATCAGCTTCATTGGGACCCCAACCAGCCCCCCCCCATGGAGCCCAGCCCAGCTTCACCATCCCAGCCGGGCTGGATCTTAGCAGTGGCAGCCCAGGGGATGGACCCTGCCACCGCCTGCTACCCCAGGACCCTGGCCAGGGCTGTACACTGCCGTTAGTGGCAGATCTAGGACCCTGGACCCAGTCTGGGGCCAGATCCCACTTCCACCGTTGGTGGCTCCCAGACCCCGCTGCTGCCGGGGCCCCCCCCGGTTGGGGCCAGAACCCACTGCCGCCACCAGCAGCTTTCAGACTCCACTGCTGCACCACGGCTGGGGCTGGATCCTGCTGCTGCTGGTGGACTCCGGACTCCCTGCCACCACCAGCAGCCCCCAGACCAGACCCTGCCGCTGCTTGCAGCCCCCACACCCCACTACTGCAGGCGGCTCCTGGCCAGTGCAAGGTCCCGCCACCACTGATGGTTCCCACAGCATGGCTGGGGCCAGACCCAGCTGCTGCCAGCAGCCCTGGACCCTGGCAGGGGTTGGGCCCTGCTGCCACTGGTGGCACACTAAGGGGTTGATGTGGCACACCAGTGTGCTGTGGCATACCAGTTGGGAACCACTGATCTAGTCCAACCCTCCCTGCAAAGTACGACCAACTCCAGCTAAATCATCTCATCTTCAGTGGGCCTTTGCAGAAGAACAGAAAGTTTGGTGCAGAGCTCATTGCAGAATGGTAGCTTGATAGCAGAACTTGGCCCCAAATGTGATTAATTAGAGAGCTACATGTAGGTAGAAAACCCTGTTATTGAGTTTGGTCCTTCTTTCATTGAAGCTAGTGGCAAAACTTTCATTGACTTCAATGGAGCAAGATGAATCCCATAAAGAAAATCTTCTTCACAGAACTTCACAACAACTGTTGTCTCCACCCTGTGACACACTAAAACAATTTGAGACTTCCATTACCTTTCACTCTCAGGAGAGCTTTGTTGCATCCGATTCTTTACACTTGTGTTGCTCTGTACAAAGCAGAGGCTGGCCTGCCAGTGTTCTTAAAAGCCAAGGATAAAATCAAAGGGAAGGCTCTACTAGAAGGAATATTGTTTTTATAAAGCTTTCAAAGGCATCACTGCACAGGCTTGACCACTCTGTACAGCTCTGTCCCAAATCATGCTGGGCTCTGATGGGAAAGCATACCCCCTTTCCAGGAGCTAAGCAAGCCCCCACATCCTAGCTCTCTGGTGTTCTGGCACCTTAGGCACTGTGTGGTCAGAAGTCAGGCTCCCCTGCAGTAGTTAGCTAGAGAGATGTGAGAAAGTCCAACCCCACTAAAAAAAGAGCAGAAAGTTCCCTTTGTCAATTTGACCTCTTTGTTTCTGTGTTCTTGGATTGTCAAATTGCAGTGGCTACTCAGTTGGAGTTCAGTGCCTGATCTGGTTCATGACTTCCATAAAGTTTTCCATTTCTGACAGAGCTATTTCAGATTGGGGTAAAAATGTGAGTAAATCACATCTGGCTCTCAGCCCAGACATATCCATTCCCTTAATTCCCTTTTCCTGTGGCTTTGGGGGCAATCAAAATAAGGAATGTTTCCACTGTCATGCCTTTATGAAAATACTGCATGTGACTGATATACCCCAAGTGCATCGTGGTGTTTCCTTACCTTGGTCACTACTGACAGTGCAGCTTTCTCTGGAAATTACCTGAAACAGAGCACTTCCGCAGAGATTCCTTTTATGGCAGAGCACAGGTCCTAGGACGATCAAAAAGCCTGATGTGACAGTCAAGGAAACTAGAAGGAGAAGGAAGGAAGTTACTGGTCCCAGGCTGCCAACACTAACAAAGTTATGCAGTTGAAAATCTGAAGGCAGTCTGAGGTGCCAAGGTGCCTACCTGCAGTTTTGAAGAGTGGAGCCATGCGGCGGTATCATCAATGAACTTATGCATGGTTTTATTGGCCTGCTGGTTACAATCAAAAACATTTTCCTCCTTGGCAGAAGAGAATCTCCAGTTCCCAAATACTCATTGAGCTTCTCATCAAAGGAGAACCTGGGCTCTGGGAGACCATCAAAAATATCAGTGTTGAAGGTATGCAGCAAGGGTAACCTAGGAGTGTCAGAGGGTTTGCAGCATCCATGCATCATTCCAAAAATTCCTCTTAAAGCATCGCCCAGTCAGCAGCCAAAGAGTGTGCAGGCAGCAACAATTGCTAAATAGAAGCACTCATTGTGATAATGTTACACTCTGATGTGCCCGAGGAAAGCAACCCCAAAAACGCAAGGAAATTGAAGCAAGACACATGAGTAGGTGGTCAGTCCAAACATGTCATAACCCATTCAGTCAAGAACAGCCTGCCCAAACCGCACAACAGTCAGGTCTCAAGGGGTTCTGGCACACCGAGCTGGCTTTTGGTTTTGCACCTCGCTCTGCCAGGGAGGTGGAACCCAGCCTTCACTCTGGGCTGGAATTCCCTGCCCCTAGGGCAGAACAGCTGGCTCAGGGGCAGAGTGAGCCAGCCCAGGGGGTAGACTCCGCTCTCCCACCCCTCCCCTGAGAGAGAAGAAAGCCAGCCCAGAGGCAGAGTGAGAGACCAGAGTGCACCCCATGGGCTGCCCTGCCCCACCCCTGACGTGGCGCTGTGGTGCCCCTAAAGTGGGGTGCCCCAAGCCAGGGCCTAATTGGCTTATGGCTTGAGCTGACTCTGACAACAATCCAAATGGCAAGGATATAGCAACAGGTCCTGAATAATGGCACACACCAAATGCTGTGTACGCAACCACACGAACAATAGTGGAAAATGTTCAGAGAGCAGGAAATGAAGAAGAAGGAGTAGGAAGCAATAAGCACACCAGTCATTATGGCAAGGCAGAGAGAGTACCCCCACCAGTGGAGGACAAGACACACACACAGGCACATGCACACAGAGGATATTCTGATTCTCCTGGCAGAGGCCGGCAGCTAAGTTCTTCTGTGTCTACATCAGTTCTCCAGAAGTCATGTCATGGAGTTTAATAGGGCAATATCTTTGGAGGCTCATCAATCCTCCAGGGATGTGGAACTGAATGTGCACTAACTTGGGGGCCTGCTGGGATGGAATTAAAGGGTGCATATTTTCTTGAGCAGGACAGTTCCTGAGGAGCAGTGCAGAACTGAACTCCCTTGGTGGCAACCATAAATGGGTTAAAGATACAAAAGAGTAATACGTAGGAGCATGATCCACTAGGCTCAATGAAGAATGACATCCTCCTCTATCAGTTTATCAAACCTGATTATAAACTTCTTCAAAGCACCTACTAACAGCAAGAACGTGCGGAATGATTCCCTTGCCTTTCTAAGGATCAGACTCAAGACCTTCTGTTTATAAAAGACTAATAGACTTATATTATGAGCTATGAAGGCTCTATTCATTATCCATAGTAGCTCCTTATTCAACACTCCCTAGCACTTTGTGCCTGTCAAAAGTGGATGCCAAACTGACATCTCCATTGGGGTCAGTAAGTGTGGTTGGTGGTACGTCTCCTTTGCCTTGTATAGTTAAGTATGAAGACACCAAATGTGTTTATGTCTCAGACAGCTAAAGTGTTGGGAGTGCCTCAGGGAGACGTGGAGCGGCCACACCTCGGATGGAGCAGATGTGTACCTTGCTTATTAATGGCAGGTAATAATGAGATCCCATGGCAGAGTGATGTCAGACACATAGACCCAAATAGTAGGGCTTGTGACTCAGTAAGCAGGGGGCAAGGTTTATCCAAATGGTGAATGGTTTGTGGTGCCCAACCAGAGCCACTTAAAGTGACCAGATTTTTAGACAGTGGGTTGTGCTTTCAACTGTCTTAAATTCATGACCCTTTAATGTTTTAAAGTGAGCACCAAAGTCACACATGACTTTGGGAAATCAAGGCCATCAAACTTGTTTCTCTGGCACATTATTAGAGGAACTTTGACCTATTCTTCATCAGTGGCAATTTTTAAATCAAGATTGGATGCTTTTCTGGACAATATGATCAATGAGCAGCCCTGCTGGCTCAGATACTCGTTCCTCTAGCCTAGTATCCTGTCTTCTGACAGTGGGTGGCGCAAAGATGCTTCCAAGGGACTGAACAGAACAGGGCAATTATTATATGATACAGGCCTGGCTCCTGGTGGTCAGAGGGTTAGAGACACCCTGGGTATGGAGTTTCATTCCTGAACTTCTTGGCTAATAACCATCAGTGGACCTATTCTCCACAAACTTATCTAATTCTTTTCTTATACTTGTGGCCTTAACAACACCCCCAGCAACAACTTCTGCACGCTGACTGTGCATTGTGTGAAGAAATACTTCCTTTAGTTTGTTGGAAACTTTATGCTTATAATGTCATGAGGTGACCCTTGTTCTTGTGTTGTATGAGGGGTGAAGAAGAGCTCCATATTCACTTTCTCTATACCAGTCAGGATTTTATAAATCTCCATCACATGTAAGGTCCAAGGGGTCTAGAACCCCTTGACTGTAGGGGTGTAAAACTGCAAGGTAGAAAAAAAACCCCACTTTGCTGCTACCTAGAAGCTTCTATAACTAGCTTGCAGGTCACTCATCATGACCTATTGTAGACATAGCTCATTGGTTGGGCCATTTCAGGGGATCTGACAAGCAGCTGTCTTCTGGCGCTTGATTGGCTCCCTCCTTTATATAAATACAACAGGTAGGCCAGGAAGCTGTCAGGCAAGCGTGCAGATTTCCTGTAGCTGCCATGCTCATTCCTGTTCCTGAATTCATGACTTTGATCTCCACTTGATTTGGACTTTGCCTCCTGAACCAGACCCTAAAACCAGAGTTAGACTCTAACACTTCGTATTGACCCTGGCCTGCAAACTGACTATGAACTTCGCTGTTACTCCCAGCTTCAGGATTGACCCAGATCTGTCCATTGATCCAAACTGCTTTTGTTCAGATTCTGATATCATATCCCCCTTAGCTATCTCTTTTCTAAGATGAATGACCTCAGTCTTTTTAATCTTTCCACATATAGAAGTTGTTCCCTACCACCCATAATTTTTTGTGTCCGTCACTGTACTTTTTCCAATTATACTTTATCTTTTTTGAAATGGGGTGACCAGAACTGCATGCAGTATTCAAAAGCAGGGGTGTCACTGCCCCAGGGAGGGATCAGGGGAACAGCTCCAGGCCCTGCCCCTGGCCACAGGCCACGCCACCTGGCTGGGGGCAGGGCTGGAAGCTGCCGCGGGTGGCTGCGGGCGGCTGGGCCCACTTCCCCAGCCGGGGATGGGGCCAGAAGCGGTCGCGGGTGGCTGGGCCCCACACCCCCGGCCGGGGACAGGGACAGAGCGGCTGCCGCTGCTGCGGGTTGCCGAGCCCCGGATCCCTGGCTGGGGACAGGGCTGCCGCAGCCGCAGGTGGCTGAGCCCTGGATCCCCCACCAGAGACGGGGCTGCTGTGGCTGGGCCCCAGATCTCTGGCTCGATCAGGCTGGAGACTGGGGGGGCCCAGACCCAGGGCACCGGCACTGGGATTCGGGGCATGTGCACTGGATGCCCAGTGCCAGCGATGCCCCTGTTCAAAAGGTGGTTGTACCAAGGATTCATATTGTGGCATTATGATCTCTTCTGTCTTATTATCTATCCTTTTCCTAATGATTCTTAACAGTGTTAACTTTTTTGACTGCGTCCTCACACTGAGCAGATCTTTTCAGAGAACTATCCATAATGACTCCAAGATCTCTTTCTGGGTGGTAAGAGCTACTTTAGACCCTGTAATTTTACACATATAGTTGGGGTTATGTTCTCCAATGTGTATTATTTTGCATTTGTCAGCATTGCATTTCATTTGCCATTTTCTTGTCTAGTCACTCAGTTTTGTGAAATCCCTTTGTAACTCTTCACAGTTTTAGTCTTAGTGATTTTCAGTAACTTTGTATCATTTGCAAATGTTGGCACCCCTTTTTCCAGATCATTTATGAATATGTTGAACAGCACTGGCTGGGGTACAGATCCTTGGAGGACCCCACTATTTACCCCTCTCCATTCTGAAAACTGACCATTTATTCCTACTCTTTGTTTCCTATCTTTTAACCACTTACTGATCCATCGGTGGACAATCCCTTTTATTCCATGACTCCAGTCTTTGCATAATGGCCTTTGGTAAGGAATCTTATAAAAGGTTTTCTAGAAGTCCACGCATACTATAACCCCTAAATCACTTTTGTCCTACATCCTTGTTGATACCTTTAAATAATTTTAATAGATTGGTGAGGAATGATTTTCCTTTGCAAAATCTGTGTTGACTCCTCCCTAACAAATCTTGTTTATTTATGTGTCTGATCATTCCATTTTCCCCATAGTTTCAACAAATTTTCCTGGTATTGAAGTTTACTGAATCCCGTAATTGCGAGGATCTTCTCTTGAGCCTTTTTAAAAAAAATGCGTATTACATTAGCTGTCTTCTAGTTACGTGATACAGAGGCTGATTCAAGCAACATGTTACATACCACCAATAATACTGGTAGTTCTGAAATTTCATACAAGTTCCTTCAAAAGTTTGAGTGAACATCATCTTGTACTGGTGATTTACTGACCAAAAGGTCAGACACTGATAATGTCTATCTTTTGTCCATTAAGGGAATGTGTTGTGGGTGCAGAATTGTGAAGATCTCAGCTTTCCTCCTAATCATGTCCTGAACCAGAAATCCCATGTCTCCCATGCAGCAGATAGGCAGATAGGCATGGGATAGATTCATCTTTCAGAGGCTGATATGGGTTAATTAATCCTGTTGGATACCTGGTGTCAGCAGGGCACTCATATCTCACTGCAGAGGCAAGTGGCATATCTCTGTGAGTTTAGCTAGGTAGGATACTGATGCACTCTGAGTCCCAATGCCCTGTCTTTGGTGGTCTTTGGCCCTCAGCTCAGTGGAGATCACTTCAGTGAATCACCTAGAAAGGGAAAGATCTTAAAAATATTAATTTTCACTGCATCTAAAGGGAAACAGCAGAGGAAAAGCAGGTTGGTAAGAAATACTGCAATGGAAAAATGTAATGTGCTCCAAACCACAGGACTATTATAGAAAACAAGCAGGCCCCTTCTCACAGGAAGCTTAGATTTCATACCTCCATACAGCGGAGACATCAGTATCTTAAGAGTACCCCCATGAGGAGTTGTACCAATGTTATGGCATCCACTGAGAAAGCAATTTAGTTGAATCGGTGCAATTTCTCTGTGTGGCTTTAACCTTGATATCCTTCACAGTGATTGGCTATTGTGCTCACTCCTTCCTCTAGTCTGTCTGAAGCCCCCAGGATTGGTCCCAAGCTGTTGCATGACTCAGTCCATCTTTCTCTAGGCTGACTGACTGAAGAACTGACTCTGATCAGACAATGGCTTTTCCCTGTAGAGTCCCCAGGCCACAATCAGGACAAAGAAACCCCCCTGAAATTTAAAGTGACAGATAAAAAATGTTCAATACACCACAGTATATGTGAGGAAGTTACATGGTACCATTGCATTGTAGGCCATTCAGTAATGGCTAAAGTTGAATGCAAATTGTCGGTGTAGACAAGGCCTGAGAGAAGGAAGATGGAAGGACTCAGGTTAAGGGAAGGAGAGAGGATAAGAGAAAGATGTTAAGGGCAGAACTAAAGAAGAGTTGAGGCTCTGGGGCAGAGTGGAAAAAGACCTCTGACTGCTTTTATTGTTATTTTAGCATTTTACAGATTTCACCCTCATTAATTCTGACCTTTAAGATTCAGGGGATTATAGATTTCTAAGTGGGTTGATGAATCATAGCAAATTCTAACTTCAATCTCATCTCACTGCCAATGGTCTCTCTTCCAAGTGCCAGGTCAGCACTAAAGCAAATAAAAACATACACATGGGCTGTTTGATGGATCTGACGACGACAGGAAAGCACAGTGCACACTGCCAGTAGAATGAGTCAGCCCCTCGGAGGGCAGGAGATGAGGGAAGACAGACACTGTAAACAGGGTTGAGTCAGAGTCTCTGTTGGGTGCTGAGAAACAGGCATGGAACCACCCATGAATGCCCGCTGCTGAGGGGAATGTGTAGCTTTCATGGTTTGTGTGGGGGTGGGTGTCACTGATTCTGCAAAATGCTTTGCATAAAACATTTCTAGGAAGCAAAAGTCTTCTCCTGACCACTAAGGAAGAGCCAATACAGTGTTCCTAGGCCTCCCATACTCTCCAGCAAAATAACTGCAATGATTTTGCTTTGAAGCTATGGGTTAGCTGCTGGAGCTATGGTACCTCTACTGGAACACCATTTTCCTGATACCCCAGCATTTCTAAGAGAGACACCTGAGGGTCTGGTCCAGAACCCCACTTTTCCTAATGACTTCAGGAGGCTGAGAATTGGGACTCCAGTGAATGCAAAAGCACTGGGGACAGGCTGACCAGAAGTCCCAGCATTACTGAGACTCCCAGTATTAGAAGCTTTGTTTATACTGACAGCGGCAAAATCACCACCATCAGCCTGGTGTTCCAGGAGCGCTTAGCAGCGAGTCTGAACTCACTGCTGCGCTCCCAGAAGTCGGCATCAGAAGTCCTGGCTCTGAGGAGACATAGGGGAAAGCTGATCACATGGGATTTGTGGTCGGCTTTCGCTTGTGTGTCCTGGCAGTTTAGGAAGTCTAAATATAGACCAGGGCTGAGATTGGCCACTACATTCCCCACCTACCCCTGAAAAAAGTCCCAGTTTTGCAGATTTGCTATCCGGTCACCCTAATTAGGGCGGTGATTGCCCCATACAGGTGCAACTGCACTTGAAGCAGCTGCAAAGGTTTAGGACTGGCATGTCCATTTGTGTTCCTATCACTGCTAGCTACCAAATATTGTACTTGCCAAGAGGTGCCTTCTGCTTTCTCACCAGTCACCTCTCCCTGCTTCTGCATGACTCACACCTAGGGTTCTTGACCTATTTGATTTTTCATAGCAATGGACACAAACCACGATATTTGGATCAGGCATCTGATGTGAGGTCTGACTGCTCTTTACTACTGGTGGGGGATATGGGACATTAGGTGGGGTAGGCTCTGAGTTATTACAGCGCATTCTTTCTTAGAGGTCTGGCTGATGAGTCTTGCCCATATGCTTAAGTTTTAACTGATTTCCATATTTGGGATTGGGAAAGAATTTTTCCTCAGGGCAGATTGGCAGAGGCTCTGAGCAGTTTTTCACCTTCCTCTATAGCATCGGGCATGGTTCACTTGTTAGTGGATTCTCTTCACCTTTTAAGTCTTTAAAACATGATCTGATGACTTTAAAAACTCAGTCACAGGGCAGAGGTTTATTGCAGGACTGGATGGGTGAGGTTTTGTGACCTACACTGTGCAAGAGGTCAGACTGGATGACCATATTGGTCCCCTTTTTACCTTTGAGTCTATGAACATGAACTCCCCTGGAATTTGAGGTTCTTGACCAACCTGATAAATAGATCTGAATCAAGAGGTTTGGATCCAGATCTTAACTTCCCTGTAGTCTGGAGTGTTGGGCAATGGGATTCCCAAAGCTGCTGAAGTGATTTGAATTCCTGTTAGACTCCCAGATCCCATTATAAACTAACTTTTTTTTTCCTGCTGTAAAGGGGGTTGGGGCCATGTAGCCCAAGTGCACGTCCCAGTACCAAAGCTACAGCCCTTGAGCTTTTCCAGACGAGGAACTGCAATCACAGCACAGGCCTAGGAACATGGCTGCCTCTAGACAGGGGCAGAAGACAGGAGAGATGAAGAGTTGGAGAAATTTTAGTATGGGTTTCTGAGTAGTCAGGAAAGCGGTGTCCTCTCCTGCCCTGGGCTGGTGGAGGCTGATGAAACATTGGCTGCTCTGTTCACAGTATTTTGAGTTCATTTGCTCCTGTTTGAGAAAAAAGCCAGCCCTGAGGAAAGGGGTTTTGTACTGAACAATTGAAATCAGAGTTTGCCACCATAGCACTACTGTTTTCATTTATAGTTTGTATCTTTCTGACACTTGGGGGAAAATCCCCATGACTGAAGGTCTTTAAGAACATGCTGGGCAAATCCCTGATACACTTAGTTTTATTCCCAGTGCTGTTCCCAAGGCAAAAACTGCACGAAGCTGATATTGCCATGAATGGCTTTGAAGATTTGAGTTGCCTTGCTGGATTGAGGAAGCATATTCCAGTTCATATGTCCTCCACGCACTGAGGTTGCTGCAGGCAGATGTCCAGGGACTCCTGGGAAATGTTCATCACCTTGCATGCATCTGATGAAGTGGGTTTCAGCCCATAAAAATCTTATGCCTGAAGAAATTTCTTATTCTTTACAGTGCCACAGGACTTTCATTGCTCCCCACATTGTCAGCGCATCACAGTGATGCAGGGGAAAGGAGGCGATTTTGCCCACTCATAGTCTTGATGCTGCTGCTTCGCATCACAGGAATGAATTGCTGTCCTATTGTAATCACAGGGGGCAGCTTGATGCCACATCTTGGGAAAGTCTGACTGCAGATTCCTAGTGGCAACAAAGCTGTTCATGTGTTGCTGACATACTTGCTGCCATGGAAGAGCCACCTGCCTGGATGGATTTGAGACACTTGGCCACTTGGCTTACCAAACTGGAGACCTTTCAGATTTGACCTGAGTCAGTTGGGTATGAGTGATACTTGGCTGGGAACCTCAATCTGGATCTCAAGATTTTGTTGGCTCTTCGACTGCCCTTTCTGGGGAGTGTGCATAGTGCACCAGCTGTGTTGTGTTTCCATGTTCCAGCTGATTGGCTTGTGCTGTTGAGCAAGAGAAACTGAACTACAACAAACAATGTCGTGGAAAGTACTGTGACTCTGGAGTTGCCAGGAATGGTTTCCAAAATGCATCAGCAGAGCAGGGAGCCTGCCACAAGTTTCTATCTGCTGCTGTTTTTTAATCTTTCTCTCCAAGAGAGCAGCTTGTGCAGTGGGAAAGGGTTAAATAGTGTTGTTCATTGTCACATGACACTGGGAATGTGAGCTGAGTAGGAACCTCAGAGCCAGCCAGGCACATCTTGACTGCACATGGGGCCCGCACCACAAACACTTCAAAGTGCTTCCCTCTAACTGACAGAACATGCTGACACCAACTCCAAATGCCCTTGACACGCAGAGTGGAAAATATCAAAAGCTTCAACAGTCCCCTGAAAGGCAGCCTGTTTTCACTGGGAAAGTCTTTAATGAACCTGCACTGGGGAGAAGGAGCCAAGGGGAGGAGGTAGGACGAGTGGCTGTGATTTAGCCCTTGTCTTGGTACATGCCAGCATGGGCAACTGTACTTAATTTGATGCATATCCAAATGCTCTAAGATATTTTGGCTGGGACATCAGTTCCAGGTCATGCTATGTGAAGACCTTATTGTCTCTGTTCCCCCACAACCCTCATTGCTTGTACTGAAATACACAATTAAGAACAAAAGAGTTTCCAGACTGGGATTTGTTTTTCCTCAACCAGGCCCCTTCCTCCCCACACCCCTCTTTTCCCTCCTTGACCTGCATCTCATTCATGCAAGCTGCCTCCAGTTCTTTTCTGTGATGTTTTGAGGTAAGACACTCCTTCAAGGCACAGAAATTCTCTCTGGCTCCCCAAGACAGTAATTAGCAAAGACCAATGGAGTCACATACCTCCCTTTTTGAGGTCTATATCACACAATGAAATCCAGCATATGAAACAGTGTAGCCAAGTAACTAGGGTGTGTTGGAGACCAGCAAACTGGGTTCTCCTCCCATTCTGGCCATTGACCCGCTCGCTGTGTGACCTGCACACATCCTTTCTCACTTATTGTCCAGCTTGTTAAGTCACAGGTTGATTGTTTGTGTAGCTAACTAAGCAATGTAATGTTGAAGTTTGCAGGAGGGATTATGGGAACTTTTTCAACAGGTCCAGCTCTGCATAACCAAAGAGGGTAGCCAATGAGGGACAGTTATCATGTTAAGTATGGGATGTGCCATATTCTCTTTCCTGTCTGAAAACAGAGACTTCTGGGGCATGAAGAGCACATTGATGGCTGTATCAGAGGAAGTGATGTGAGGTCTTGAAGGGCAGCTATGATCCTGAATGGTATCAGGGAGACAGAAGAGTTCTTGCACAACTAGATTCAAGTAGCAGCACCATAGACAATGAACTGGTTTTGAGGGAACAGAATAGAATGGAAAATAGAAGCAGGACAGAAGAGACATCTTGCACATTCAGAATCAGAAGAGAATAGATAGTCTGTAATCACCAGAGAATCAAGAAATTCAATGCATGTAACTATATCAAATCACTTTCAAGCACTTGATGCAGCAAGTGCAGAGTATCTATTGGTAGATTCAACTGGAAGGAAGCAACAGGGAGTCTCAGGTGATATGCCCGAAGAGGGATGATCACCCCATTCTTGAAGGCATCAAGCCTCTCCAAACGAAGATCCCAAGCCAACCAAAGAAGGCATTTGATTTAGTCCTTCATGATTAAAAAATAGCATTATACTGTAAAATGAATGCATTAAGAACAGGTTAACAGAATTTACAAAATAACTATAAAAGGATAATTGTCATCTGACAGGGATGTTTCTCATGGGGTTCCATAGGGATGTTTTCCTCACTGAATACCATTCAATATCTTTCTCAATGAGAATGAATAAACTAGAGAATCATTGCTGACAAATCTGTAGGCAGCAAAATTTGGCAAAATGGTAAAATGAAGGGGATACATCAGTTATACCAACTGATGTGGATCACTTAGGAGGTGGGCTCCTCTGAGTAAAGCATGTTTTAACACAGCTATACCAAGTCATCCAGGAACAGAGACTGTATTTTTTCTGTGGGTCTTACTCTGTGAGATGTCATGTGTCCTCTGCTCCCACTGATGCAATTAATATCTGTGGGATTTAGAGGTGTGGGGGTTGTGTCTTGAAGCAGTAAGGAAGTGAGTGGAAAGGGGGGGTGAATGCTGCACTTGGAATAACCCAACAATGAGTCAGTACAGCTGCTAAGTGCAAAGAGAGACCTGTGTTATTACCCTTTTAAGTGCCTTCCATGCAGGACCAGATCAAGGCCCCTGGAGGTCTGGGACTGGCCACTCTTGTGGGCCCTCCCCCACTGTGGTGGCACCCAGCCTGAGGGCAGGGCAGCCTGGCTTGAGCAACACTAGTGGGTGTACCAGAGCCTGCACCCCAGCCAGCTGCAGGGCAGTCAGGGTTCTCAGGCTATGCCTACACTAGAGGACTCTTTTAAGTTAGCTTAACAAGGTTGACTTAAAGGTGACCTTTTTAAGCTGATTTAAAAGAGCCCTCTAGTGTAGATCTAGCCCAAGGCTGAGGTCTGGGCCCCACCCCCTGCCCTGCCTCACCCCTTAGCCCTATCCAGCTCTGGGAGCCCGATCCAGCCCCTGCCGCCATAGCAAGCATCAAGGGGCTAAGAGCCATCCCCTGCTCTTGCCACTGCCAGCAAGCAGCAAGCATTGTGGAGCAGAATCTGGCCCCTGATACAAGCAAGTGGCAAGAGGCACAGAGCGGGCTCCTGCCCTTGCAGCTGCCAGCATGCAGCAAGGGTCATGGAACTGGATCTGGCCTCTGCTGCCACCTGCAAGTGGCAAGGGGTGTAGAGCCGGATCTGGCTCCACTTCGCTTACTGGCAGCGGCTGTGGCTGGATTGGGCTTAAGTCGACTTTCAGGGCAGGAGTTATTAAGTCAACTTAAGCAAGTGCCTAAATCAACTTAATAAATTCTGAATGGGGCCAGGAAGGATGTTACGTCAACTTAAGGCAGGTTAAGTTGACCTAAGGCTCCAGTATAGACATGCCCTCAGTGCTCCTGCCCCAAGCTTGGGCTGGTTGGTCTGTCCCAGTAAGTCTCTGACCTGCTGGAGTAGACCACCCAGCCCAGGGGTGAGCGGAGGCAGCACACCACTCAAGCCAGTCAATCAAGGCTGGATTATTGTGGGATAGTTGGGCCTTCTGTTGTCTTCAGCCCATGGGGGAGGGCAGTTGTAGCATACCACACAGTCTGATCAGCCAGGGCCAGATTTTTGTGGTGTGGTAGGGCCCTGTGTAGCCTGCAGCCTAGGGCTCAGACCCTAAAGCCCCTGACTTATTCTAGCACTGCTTCTACACATTTTCCCATCCTGTTTTGATTCTTTGCTCCTCCTGCTGAAGAAAGGTGTCTCAGGCTATGCAGCTAAAAGACAAAGGCCCCCGAAACATGGCCGCTATGAAGAGCTGACCATTCACCTTTCTGTGCCTCCATACTTCAGCTGTAACACAGGGACAATATTATACCTTGCAGGGCTCTTATTGAGCATTACTTGCTAATTTCTGTAGAACACTTTGAAATCCTTGGCTGAAGGGTGCCATAGAGAAGCAAAGTAGTACAGAATAGGGTTGGGAGAAGAGCCCTCTGAACATCTAGTTAAGTTTGGATGAACATTTGTACTACCACAGGCACAGCAAGACCAAACTCCTATACCTACTACCATCTGCTTCTGGATGTTTGTAATGGCATGGAGGTCATGCCAGCATGCCCTTTGTGGTTAGGCACTACACTGTAGGGGGAAGCCCCTGCCTCAGTTCCCCTCACTTGGGCTATAAACAAGCCCAGGCTGACTTTTCCAACATGAGGGAATGTCCCTTTGCACAGGCAACACAATGTAAATGAGAGCTTCATTCAGCGACTCCACCAGTAACTCTGCCAGTGGGCTAATCAGGCTTATGTCTCATGCCTCTATCTGTAACAGCGTGTCATTCTTTGTCAAGCAAGTCCACAGCAGCTTGCGTGCCATGCCCAGTTTCTTCTGTGTTGCTCCAAACCCTTGCCTGGGATCACTTGCTCTCTGGGTCAGTTCCTCTCTCCATGAACCTCTGCTCTTCAGGGAGACAGCACTGGGAATATCCTCCTCCCCTGTTCCCCCAGGAGGCCTCTCTCCTCAGGAGACTGCTTTAGTCCATTACTAGGCCCAGGTGCTCCTTACCTGATAAATTGCTGACAAACTGCTTGGGGAATTAAATAGCCACAGGTGCCCTCAGGGGCCAACCCCCCATGATATTTTCTTATTAGACAAGGCACAGTGCTGAATCTACATGGTAAAATGGAACCGGGCACATACAAGACCTGGCCATCTTGCCTTGAAATATGCTCTAGTTCAGAATTCCATATGCTGACAGGAAAATAAACAAGCCTGAAACCCTTTTAGTGGCTTCTCTGCTTCATGCAGATGGGAATCAGGCCGACTGACTCAGGGGGTTCAGGAATGCATACGTGTCAGTCATTTCCCTTTGGCCATCTGGGGAATATCCTTTCCTTGTAGTCATATTAGTGAATGCTTGTCACATTCGGGGAGGGATAGAAGGCAGTGCCATGGAGATGATGCCAGAGCAGTGGCACGACAGTTCTTCTCTTGAGGTTTGTTCTCTTGGCACATCTCTCCTATCCCTCTTGTCTTTTTAAACTGTTAGATCTTTGAGCCAGGGATTGTCTCCAGTTCTATACAGCGTTTAGTATAGTGGGGCTCTGAGATTGCTTTTTGTTACTGTAATGCAAATAAAAAATTAATTGTGGCAGCACCATGTTCACGTTCAGCTGGAATAAGATTTTCTCTCTCGCAGTGCCCTGGGACCAATCACAATGATGACCCATTCACAGGAGATGAGGGAAAGCAGGGGCCCATGAGATCAGGAATAGGTCTTTCCACTCTGGGCTATCTTTGCTCCCGAGAACTTCAAAGTTTAAAGGGTCAGGAACAGCAGGAACCTGTAGTGTTTAGGGGTCTTTCTATACAATTGTTAGGGAAAAATGGGTGGGAGAGAAACTTGCCCCAAAAGCTCCGATTGACCCTCCAACAAGTAGGTGAGGAAAATTGCTTAGATGATCATATGCTGAACATTTCATTAGGGAAGCAGTTACCCAGTTGCCTGTGAAGACGACACTGGAATTGCTTTAGAGTAAAAAACCATGGGTCTTCTCCAGCCACAAGCATAGCTGCTGTCAGAAAGGCCTGGATCCAGGGCCTGCATCCAGGGCCTGCTGAGCAACAGAAGAGTGTGGGGTTGACAGGCAGAGAGTCTTAAGAAGAATGATGGGAATGTATGGTAAAAGGTTAATCCTGATTTCAAAATCTGCTTTTCCAGTTGGACTTTCCAGTGTACCAGAGCATGGCAGATTTTTACATCCCCTTTGATCAACAGTTGTCTGTCTGTCCTCCAAAACTACAAAGGCCATGAGGATTTCATTATTATTTTTGTTAATCATTATGTTTATTCTGGTACTGCACTGGTGTGATAGTTTCCTGGGTAAAGGGTCCCCTGTTCTTTTTAAATAACTCACCCCAACCCTAACAAACACCTTATACAAAACAAGTACATTACAAGATATTTATTCATAAAGAATAATCTGTGCAGGCCCTACAGGAAGCTTGTAACTTGTCAAGATTAATAATCATTGTGAGTCGTACATATGGGCAATAGTTAAGGAATAGCATATTTATATTGAAAATGTGGTTTATGGAATTAGAATAGAAATTAGTCATCAGAAGGTAATGTGTCCCATTCAAGCGAGAGAGAGTCCTCACCCCTCCCTAGCCAGCTGGCAAGATAATGCAAAGTTCTGTTGCCTATCTCTGCCATACCCCAGAACAGTCAACAAAAAGCCACTTGGAGGTGAACAGGACCCTTCCAGCATGCAGGAGATGACCCTGACCATCAATAAAGACGAAAGACTGTTTGAGTATAACAGAGCATAGGGAAAGGCACTCTATATCCATTCACTGAGGAAACCCCTTAAGGGAGTGGTTCTCAACCTTTTGCAGGTTGCAACACACTTGGCAGCATATCGTGACCCTACAGGACATGCCAGCCCACATCCCCCAGGCCGAATCCAGCCATCTCCCCAGCTCTCTGCGACACACTGACTGCCACGTAGCGACACAGTAACGTGTCCCAACACAGTGGTTGAGACCCACTGCCTTAAAGAGTGGTGCAACTTTCATTAATGTTTAGATACTGGATCTCAATGCCCTAAGAACCATCACATGAGGGACCAACCAAGAATGGGGTGGCATAGTGCTAGGGACTATGTGAATATGGAGTAGCAGACAGTATGTGTCCCAAAGAACTGACAGTCTAAATAGACCAGATTGACACAGGGTAGGAGAAGGGGCCAAACAACCCAACACAGTGACCCATATAATAGCAGCAAATGTCATGCTAGTTCAGTGACTTTTTTCAGTAGTAGGTGGGTTGAGTTATGAGGGGGCAAGCTAAACAGAAAGGAAAGTGAAGGAGAGGGACACTGAAGAACTGGAAGTACTCAGATTTGGACTACAGATAGTTTTCTAATGGCACTTCACATGACAGCAAGCTGGCGTGGATGGTATCATGCATGTAGATTTCATACAAAGGATACTGACGATGCCACAAATTTCAAACTGTTGAGTGGGAAATCACTGAAAATACTTAAGGCCTATAGGTGCCCTCTGAAATATTGAAAAAGGCCTTGAGAAGCAAATGACTGGGTGGAGATGAGTTCTGGAATTGTACTCTGGTAGAAGCCTTGCAGAAAATGTCTTGTAGCTGAGACTGTGCAGACCAGAATTGCATATGCAGGCTAGGGCGGGGGTGTCTACTCCTTTGAATTCTAGAGAGACTGCAGAAATCAGGTGATGACTTCAACAGATGTGCCTGTCAACAGAACTTATCCAAGGAAAATCAAGAAAGAAAAAACATCCTCCCTTTTTTCTTTTTTGAAATAAGCGTGGAAGGCTGTGTTATGGCAGGAACACGTATGAAGTTTCATGCCAACATCATCACCATTAAAGTGTCATCATAGTGGGGAGAAAGGGTGGAAGCTGTAGCTAATAAGCTATGCTCCCCCTGTCCTGGGCACTGGATTGGATCACTTTAACTTCCTTTAGCACTTTCCATCGTGAATTTCATGCCAGATGGACAGCATTGGAGACCAAAGGCCTCTACTCACCCTGTTGGGAGTCCAGAAAGAGGAAGGCTTGAATAGGCCCTATGCAGGCAGAACTCCTCTATCTTCCACAGAGGATGCCCCTACAAGTCAGCAATACATCCTGCGAGTTAGACAAATAGGATCCTCTGAGGAAGCGGTGGTAGAAGCTTTTCCATGCTGCTTGCTGTCAGTGGCTTTACAGTTGACGTGGAGGGACTCTTCTACAGGCAAGAGGGAGATTCAATCTTTAGAGGTGGCCATCCAGGGAATCAGTTAGTATCAAGTTCTGATGGAGGTTTTGTGGCATGAGTTTCTGTTCATGAGAGGTGGGACTGAGACTACCCCCCAAATAATCTGCTCTAGGTCAGCAAACTACTATCCAATGTCAACTGCTTTCAGTCACTGATAAACATTGATTCAAGATAAACTTAGACCAGTGGTTCCCAACCAGTGTGCCGGGGCACACTGGTGTGCCGCAGCAGCACCCAAAGTGTGCCGCGAGCATCCCCTAGAGCTGAAGTTAAAGTTCCTTCCCTGCTCAGCCCAGGCACGTGGGCTGCTCAGGGCTGAGAAAAGGCAGGGGTGAAAGTAAGCGGGAAGGCACTGGAACACAGTTCCAGGGCCCCCTATTTTTAAGCAGGCAGCATTCCAGCCCCCCTAAAAATAGAGGAAGACACCAAAAGGCGGAGTTCCAGGGGTCCCCCTAAAAGTAGCAGGACCAGCTAGAATGCAGAGTTCCGGTGGCTCTTTACAACCCACTCCACCTTAACCCAGCCGGCAGAGAGGGGCAGGAGGCCCTGAGTGTGTGAATCTCCCCTTGCAGGGTGGAGCAGCTTGTGTCAGCAGCCTGTAAACAGCCCAGATAAGGACTTTGAGGTGCTGCTGGGGGTTGTGTGAGGCTGGTGTGTGTGTGTATGTGTGTGTGTGTGTAACAGAGGTGGGTGGGAGTAGATGTGTAGCAGGGGGTGTGGGGTGGCTGTTTGGTTGGGGGTGTGTAGCTGGGGGATAGGGTGGCTGTGGGGGGGGTGTAGCTGGGGGCTGGAGGCCTGGTTCTGGTGCCTGCAGTGATGGGAGGGTTCATCACAGGCAGCCGGAAGCTGGGGGTGGGGAGGGCAGGACCCACTGGGGTGAGAGGGAGCAGCAGTGGGGTGAGGATTTGCCCTGAGTGGCAGGGAGCCACTGTGGAAAAGGGGGACATGGGTGCTGTGCCATGCTCCCATGCCCTCCCTTCCCACTCCCCAGGTTCCCACAAAGTCACTCTTGTTCTCCCTTCCTCTCTCCTCTCTTGCCACCCTCGTGCTGTTCCCCACATGGCTGCCCTTGTCCTCTTTTGCCACCCCTGCCCTGCTCTACTCCCCACACTCACTCCTGACACTGCACACAACCTCTGACCTCCCGTGTTTTGCCACCCCTGCTCTGCTACCCCTACTACACTACATAGCAGCATTTCCAAAACACTGTGCCAGGGTTCATGAATATTCATAAGTAATTTAAGTTAATTTGAATATTCATGAATTTAATGGCAGTGTGTCTTGAAAAATTTGAAGGTATCATGGTGTGCCACAGCAGAGAAAAGGTTGGGAACCACTGACCTAGGCACAGGGGCCAGCGCAGCGCGGTAAGCACTGTAAGCGTTGCAGGGGGTGCCAACATCTGAGGGGTTGCCAAAGTGGGGACTGCACCATTGCGCTGCCCTGTGATATCACTCATCTGCCCGGACATCTGCTGCACTACAGGGGGACACCAGAAACCCTAGCACCGTTCCTGCTTAGACAATCTCAAGCTTTGGGAAAACTTGGATCTGGACCCAAACTTAGCATTTTGGCCCCGTTCTTTGTAGTCAGCCAGATTGAACCTTCCAGATCTGACCTGCCACCAAAATCTGCCCTCAAAATCTGGAAAAGAATGATCTAGACCCTAACTTTGCTATTTGGACACCAGCCTAGACCTACTGAATTTGAACCCAGCAGTCACGGGTGCCCTAGATAATTTCCAGTCCCCTCACCTTCCATGCTCCTCCTACATCAAACTTGTGACTGAAATTTTCTAAAATAGAAGTCTATCCTTGAACATCCAACTTTGCTCTCATTAATGCTAACAGCAGATATTGAGTGCTTCTCAATTTCTGGCCACTTAGGGTGCTGATTCTTCAAAGCCTGTGCCGAAACTGAGACATAAGCAGATGTGGAGTCCACTGTTGTGTGTTCCAGGTCCCTCTTTGTGCCTCATTTATAGACAACTAAAGTCTACCACAGTTCTAGTTAAATAACTTTTTCCTCTTTAGCTCAAGCTGTGCATCTCATGATTCTTAGGTTCCTGATGTGTCAGCCAAGGTGGCAGTCATTACCCACTCATAAATGCCTTGCTGAATAGGGAGCAGACTTTGAATTGGGACTTAACTGCCTTATAATGATTTAAAAGCCTAATTGTAGGCAACTTCTTCTGAAAGACCTTGGCCTTTGTGTATAACATCAGGATGAATGTTGTGTTTGGATGTGGCTTAACCAATAAAAATCTGTTTTAAAAAGAAAAATCTATGACCGCACAATTCTGTTCCATCCTTTCTCATGTGAAATATAACTTCGTCTCTGTAATTATCATGACGAGTCTCCCTGGTGTGAAGAAAGCACATCATTAAAATAACTCCAGATGCTTCATTCCAAATTCTATTGTGAGTGAAGCAGGGAGAGATCTTATGGAAGGTGAGACCACATCACATGTGGTTAAACTAGTTTTCATTTCTAAGATGGCAGCACATATGAAATATGTAGAGATCAGAAACACTGGTGCTAAAGTACTTACTGGGAAGACTAATAAACTGTGGGTGGACCACCTTTCTCTATCAAATGATGTGGCTGTCTGTAGCCAAGATATTTAAAAAAAAATTAAAAATAAGTTAGCTTTCAAACCCTTTAAAAAATTTTGGGGGAAAAAAACACTCTTTTTTTTTTCCCTAAAAGGGAAAATGTTCACATCAGGATTGATTTAATTTTTTCCCCTTTTTAAATCATAAACAGTCCTGCTACAAGAAACAGTAGCTGTTACTGATTTAAAGTTCATTTGCCCTGTCTATGCTGCTGATTGATATTGGAAAGGAGAGAGAGAGGAAAAGCTAGTATTTTGCAGAGGGCAAGAAAGTAAATGTGAGTGTTGGAAGAATTGTGGGTTATGTGGAATAAGGATTCTTTTAAGGTTCAATAGATGTTAGTTCAATTTAAAAAAAAAAATTTATCTTTATGGCTATGTATACATATGAAATTTTAGTTCAGACTTGCTAGTCTGAACTAAAAAATGTCCAAGGTTACTCTGAACTAACGTTGGGCTAGTTTGAGCTAACTGCAGCTTTTTAGTTTGAACTAGCCACGCGTTCTAGTTCAAACTAACTTTTTAGTTTGAACTAGAATGTGCTGCTAGTTTGAACTAACTGGCTAGTTCAAACTTTAACTTTTTTAGTTCAAACTAGCCATTATTTCAGGTCTTGCCCATGCTTAGTTCAAACTAAATTTGAACTAAGCTGGATAGTCCAGACTAACCAGGGGTACTTATTAGTTCAGACTAGGCTTTGCCTAGTCTGAACCAGGAGCGTCACTGCCCCGGGGAAGGACCAGGGGCATCGGCCCAGGCCCCACCCCCTGACCACAGGCCACGCCCCTGGCACTGATTTGGTGCTTGGGCCCAATCCAGCCTCTGGCACCTGCTGTGCCAGCTGGGCCCTGGATCCCCAGCTGGGGACAGAGCAGGAATCGGCAGCTGCAGCCGTGGGGCCGCCCAGTCTAGGAAGGGGTCAGAAGCGGCCACTGCCATCGCGGGCAGCCGGGCCCCGGATCTTGGGCTGGGGACCAGGAGAGGCAGGGGCTGCTCTAGGACCTGAGGCACTGGCTCCGGGATTCGGGGCATGGGCCCCGTGTGCCAGGCACAGTGATGTCCCTGGTCTGAACTAAGAAATTTCATAGTTAGGACTAGCCAAAGCCTAGTATGGCCATGGACCAAACTAGGCCAAACTAAGCTTCCTTAGTCTGGACTAATTTGGCAGTGTAAACATAGCCTATCACTCTGGAAAACTGCATGAGGAGAGCAAGTTGATTGCATCTCCAAATGAGAGTGCTATAACCCATTAAAGAAAAGCAATTACTCACAGAATAGTAATGTGCTGCTTCCAGTTGCAGATTTTAAATACATGTGTCACACAACTTAGCAACATGTGAATCAGTGACTGGGATCAGTTACACCTCAAAGCTTACCAGGACCTGCATTGCCAGCCTTGAAATCTTGCTTTAACAACTAATGCAGGACAAACTATTCCCCAGGCGTAAAATGTGTCAAATTTTCTGTCCACACATCACTGAGTTTATGAAATATAGTCCTTGCAGAAGAGTTAAATACAAACAATTGGCAGTCTATTGGCTGACTGGCTGCAAGTTTCAGCTTCAGATATTAGTCATTCATGATTCAGTCATCCAATCAACTTATCTATGACCATGGACATGTCACTAGCAGAACGGGAATGCATTTCCTGAAAGAAACGCATGTTTACACACCTACTTAGGTAGAAACATGAAACCAGACAATAAGTGATAGGAAATCAGGTGATCACTAGTCAAGTCTCCCATCCACATCCAGTGACCGTGCCTTCACCACAACTCTTTGGAGGATTTCCTCTCCATTAAACATACAAAATAATGCAGCAGTTAGTGTTGCTGAGGGGTTTTGCCTTTAGAAACCTGCAGTAAATAGTCTCCACTGAAACTGGGTCCATCTCATGAATGGACAGCCAAACTAGCAAAGCTTATATGACATGAGAAGCATTCAGAAGTTATAACGGAGGCTTACACAGATTGATTCTGCGTTGCAGAGTTGCTGTTGGGACAGCAGTGCAGAATCACAGAAGATTAGGGTTGGAAGGCACATCAGGAGATCATCTAGTTCAACCCCCTGCTCAAAGCCAGACTGATCCCAACTAAATCATCCCAGCCAGGGCTTTGTCAAGCTGCACCTTAAAAACCCCTTAAGGATGGAGATTCTACCACCTCCCTAGGTAACCTATTCCAGTGCTTCACCACCCTCCTAGTGAAAATGTTTTTCCTAATACCCAGCCTAGTCCTCCCTCCACTGCAACTTGAGTCTGTTGCTTCTAGTTCTGTCACCTTCCTAACAAACATGACGGCTTTGTTTTGGAGCTTGCAAGGCAGTAGTCTACCTGCCCTGACAAGAGTCAGCACCCAGATCAGGGAAAAGCTTCCTGACACTGAGCTTTTTTAAATAAGCTCTGATTTCAGCTGACTATCATTAGAGTGATTCCATGATCTTAGAGGTTAGGGTCAAATCCTCCTATGCTCATTTACTCTATCTGAGCACCTGATTTGTAGAAACTAGTGTTGAGTGAACCAAAGGATTAAACAGGATGTTGCACTGTATCACCCTACTCTGATGGTCTCATCAACAGTGGCAGACTTTTAGCCTGAAATGAAGACGAACATGAAGGAATATACAAATTTCACATAGACAGAAATGCTGAGAGTTACCTTGCGCATAGCTACAGAGACTATTCTAAAAACCATGCATCAATTAAAAGGGTTAGTCAAACTTTTAACAATCAAATCAAATCAAATCAAATCAAATCATAGGGCTGGAAGGGACCTCATGAGATCATCAAGTCCAACACCCTGGGAACTGAACCCAGGACTTTCTGCATGTTAAGCAGCGGTGCTAGCTACAACACTATTTGCAGGTCTGAGCCATGCTTGTGTATGTCTGTAGGACCTTCCATCACCCACAGTGTACCAACTACCCAGATGCTGTTAAGAAAACTGGGATAAATTCAGATTTACTTTGTGATCATTGCAAATAAACTGTGGCCCCAGTTGTTGCACAGCTGTGCTATATCCTTGTGCCAAATGTTGCATGTGCTTGCACTATCATTAGCTGTGTTTCCACACTTAATGTTTTTTTGTGTGTGTAGCCCTGGACAGGTGCTTTTAATGTGCATGGTGTCATCACTATAAATTAAATAATAAGCTTACCTCTTTCACTTTACATAGTACAACCTATGCACTAAATGAAGCAGAAGATGAGCAGACAGAAAAAGTATGAAATCATGTAAATAAAGATCATAGCACATGGACACGCTAGAGGGCAGAGTTAAGGTTGCATGGGTAACCTTAATTTAAGTAGATTCATTATGCTTTTGCTTTCCTGAATACAGCAGCATCTGGTGTTTTATTGCATTTTCTTGTTTTGAACTTATTTGAAAGAGGGAGGAAGATCTTTCTCTGGATGACATGTGTAGAGAGGTTTTTGGGTCTGCTCCCCATGTAAAGGCAAGATTTTACATGTTCTCTTGATTTTATTGCTGTCTTTATCATAACCATTGTAGTCAGCTTGTTATTTTCTTATGGGAAATCACATCATGTTATTTTGAAGCAACTTATAATGATGGAAAAGCAGAGGTGGTTTGAGTTTCACATTTGGAATCTGGATCCAAACTTCTGCTGAGGTCAGGGATATTTTTATTGCTGAATCTGAGCCAGGCCCACGCCTAGTTAAAATATCATGGCAGGATGGGTCAGGTTTCCAGCTGCTGTAAACTAGCCATTGACTTGAATGAATCTATAGTAATTCACAGCAGTGAAGGATTTGGCCCATATCTAGTCTTTCCTTCTCATGACTTCACCAATCTAGATTCCCCAGCAGGTGTAAATTGGCATAGCTTCATTGACTTCAACGATGTGACACTGATCTCCACCTGTCTTTTTCCAAAGTGGTGGGATTTTCATTACAAACCATCTGAGCCTTCTCAGAGCATGTGGCCTAGCTCCTCTGAGTATTTGTTGAAGAAGACTGAAGCTGGGATTTTCAAAAAGGGTGAAATCAGGTGCCCAACTAACATTTTGCTTCCAGTGGAAGTTGGTCAATTAACTCTGTTAGGTCCGTCTGAAAATCCCCACCTGAATTTTGAAATATTTTGAGGTCCCCTCCCGACTCCACCAGCTTTGGAAAATGAACTAGGAACGGGAATTCCCTGAGGATGAAAGGAAGAAGAATGCAATGAAGAGGAGGAGGAGTCTTCAACAACTTTTGAGATCTTGATGGCTCCACAGATGGAATCCAGATGTTCACCAGCCCCTGCACCTTCGCAGTGGGCCAGCTGCAAATAAAGGCAAATACATCAGGAGCAGGATGAGCAAAGGAAATTGAAAATGTCATACAGCAAAACTTTAGGAATGGGCGTTCTTTCAGCTCAGCATTTGCGAAGCTCAAAGCAAATACAAACCAGGAGTTAGGCAGCACTGTGGTTAATGCAGAATCTTCTGCCTACTGTGTTCTGGTCACCAGCAACACATACAACTGGAAATGGTTAAAAATAGTTTAATGTCAGTTCTAGCTAGCATATTAATAAGTACTATTAATGGCATTCTTGGCCCAGCATTCTATTTAGTGTCTTTTAGTCAGAGATATCAGAGTAATTTAGCCTCCCTCCCAATACTTCAGTAAATAATCTCCCAGTCCTATTCAACCAATGCTATATCAATCTTATCAGCAGACAGGGAAAGATACTGTTATCCCTGGATTATACCTCCTCTGATGGAGTTTCACTGTTGACTGTTTTTCTTTTGTAGGTAGATGTGTGGCAGACCTCAGAGTACACACCATGGCAAATTCTCTCTCCAGTTCCTGCGTTCCTCAGGGTAGGTACAGATAATGAGTATGGTTGTCTGCTTTGAAATAGAAAAAATCTATGATCATGGCACTCATGTTACAGGCATTGGTGTTTCTGTTGTATATTTTCTGTTTGCTCAAATAGCCATGTAGTGTTTAAGAGGCACGTCAAGATTGCTCTGCTCACTGGATGGTAATAGATGGCTTTCATCAGACTTTACCAGTGTCCACAGGTAGAAGCAGAATGGTTATCTTTTCATGGAACAACAGCACATCATGGGGAAAACCCCGTGCTCTGAATGCCTGACATCCATTGAAAGTCAATGGTAATTAGGTGCCTAACTCCATTCAATTGCTTTGAAAACCCCTGCTCTGATCTCAAATCTGCTTTAAGAAAACCAAAACCAAAATAACAAAAAACCACAGTGGTTATGACCTTCAGCGTGAACATTTCCCAGCGTCTTGGTGACTTAGCCACGGCAGAGAGTTTGGGAGCCTGGAGGTTATGGCAGAGACTATGACTTCTGGAGCCACAGAACTAGCTGCATGTTGCCAAGATATTTTTGACTGAAGGGGAAAAATGCTGCAATAGAAAATTGAGTTAAAGCTGAGACATAAACCCATGTAAGCTAAGAAAGTGAATTTAATCCACTTCTCTCAGGGGGGCTGGAGCTATATGTATAGTGGGGATGCTGAGAACCATTGAAAACCAAACTGTAAACCCTGGATATGATGGAAACCACTTCAAGTCAATGTGTGTGGCCACACTCCTAGTACCAGCACCTATGCCTCTCCTCTGTCCTTAGGCACTGGTACCCCTATGGTCCTCAACTCTCAGCATATTTTAATCCAACCCTCCTGAGACTATAGGGCTCAGAGCCCGTACAATCTTTTGCTCACCCTTCCCGAGGTCTAAGAGTCACTGTATATCTCATTCCCCAGTGGAAGTCCACTGACTCCGAACTGCCCTGAAGTTAATCATTCTAGATAAACTTGATACCCTTAGCCTTGTTTATTGACTGCCACCCTGAACAACATGCTGACAGTCATTTGGTGCAGTGAGTTACTCTCTCCAGGGGACCTGATCCTCCTTCTGTCACCACTTGCAGCTGCAGATCAAAGAGGGCAAAAGTCTCTGCATTCTAAATGATGGCATCTTGTGCTCACTTTGTACAAGGGTGTCATTGCAAGACAGCGGAGAGTCAAACCCAGCCATTTGGGGCTCTCAAGATACCTCTCACAGTATGACTGGCCTTTTAAGGGAAGTTAGGAGTCTCCCCTCCACCTGAGATGAATCATCTACTTCCCAGCTGGTGCTGTAAGCCCCGGGTCAGGGGTCAGGTGGCAGTTGAAGATCACTTGGGTCTCGTGAAAGCCAGCTAGAGCTGAGTTCAGTGCAGGTCTCCTGGATGGAGGGAGAGAATCTGACGTACAAATAACTCTTTGGTGTATGACCTGAAGAAGATAATCCTGCATGGATCAGAGAGGTTGTTTCAGGAGACCCAGGGATGGGTCGAGGGAAGGGCTACGATGGATCAGCTGACCCCATATCAGGGAGGGAGTTTGAGGAGGAGTTTGGTGAGGCCAAGATGGTGAAGAGGAGCCGTACTGCTGGTGCCAGTGCCCCTGCTATTTCCTTTAGCTCTGTTTCTACCCAGACAGACTGTCTGTCCATGGATATCTCCACCCAGATCCTGGTGTGGATTTGCAAGGACCGTGGCCTTCATTTTCCTGCCACTGATGATCAGGCTAGGGAAATGAGCCTATGTGATAGGTGCCTTCTGGTGGCATCTCTTTGGAAACAGGTAGGAGAGTTACAGGAGGAAGTATCACGCCTCAGGGGTATCTATGCCCTGGAAAAGTTCCTTGACAGTGTCCATGATGAGACCTGCAAGGAGGAGGTCCCTATCCCGGTGCCAAGGGCTGCTGCCACAGCTCTGGAAATGGATGAGATGCCTATGGCAGAGGAAGGACAGTGGCAGCTGGTCACCTCTGGCAGTAGACAGTGCTCCACGCCTGCTCAAATCCCACCATCCCTTGTGGTGAGGAACCGTTATGCGGTGCTGGACACGATGCAGGAGGTAGAGAAGATGCCATCCACCCCAAAGGCTGGTCAGATCACAACCACCTCACCTAAGAGGAAGCGTAGGGTTGTGGTGATTGGGGACTCACTCCTGAGAGGAACGGAGACACCCATCTGTCGCCCTGACAAGGCCTCTAGAGAGGCATGCTGCCTGTCAGGTGCCCATATCCGAGATGTAACGGAGGGATTGACAAAAATCATCCGCCCCTCAGACTAATACCCCATGCTGCTTATCCATGTGGGTACCAATGATACTGCGAGAGGTGATCCTCAGCAGATCAAAGGTGACTTCAGGGCTCTGGGAGCGAGGGTGAAGGAGTTTGGAGCACAGGTGGTGTTCTCCTCAATCCTTCCAGTTGAGGCTAGAGGCCTGACGGGAGAGAGATGTATCCTGGAGGTGAATGCCTGGCTGCTAAGATGGTGTTGTCAGGAGGGATTTGGCTTCCTTGACCATGGAGTCCTGTTTCAGGACAGAGGATTGATAGGCAGAGATGGCCTTCACCTGTCCAGGAAGGGGAAGAGCATATTTGGGCACCGACTGGCTGACCTAGTGAGGAGGGCTTTAAACTAGGTTCAACGGGGGAAGGAGACCAAAGCCCACAGGTAAGTGAGAATGTGGGTGATCTGGGGGAAGGGATGGACCTTGGGGGTGCTGGGACTGTAGCACCAGGAGTAAAAGAGAAGGTAGTTGGAACATGGGGGGGGGGGAATCAAACAAATGTCTTAAGGGCTCTACTGAAGTCCCAGTATGCGAGGAGAGTCGGGGAGGAGAACTCCTAGAAAAGATGCAAGGAGGTTTATGTAATAGAACTGGAAATCAACATGACAAAGTAGGGCAATCGGCTGGGTATCTTAGGTGCCTATACACTAATGTGAGGAGCCTGGGAAATAAGCAAGAATAATTGGTAATACTAGCGCAGACAGGGAACTATGATATCATAGGAATAACAGAGACGTGGTGGGATAGTCTGCACGACTGGAGTTCTGCCATGGATGGTTATAAACTGTTCAGGAAGGACAGGCAGGGAAGAAGAGGGGGAGGAGTAGCACTATATGTGAAAGAGCACTATGACTGCTCAGAGGTCCATTATGGAAGTGGAAGCGTGCCAATAGAAAGTCTGTGGGTTACATTGAGAGGGGAAAGCACCAGGGGGGATGTTGTGGTGGGTGTCTGCTATAGACCACCAGACCAGAAGCAGGAGGTGGATGAGGTGTTCAATGGGCAACTAGTGGAAGCTTCTAGATCACAGACCCTGGTGCTCATGGGGGACTTCAATTTCCCTGACATCTGCTGGGAGGCCAATACAGCAGTGCATGGGCAATCCAGGAGATTTTTAGAGAGTGTTGGGGACAACTTTCTAGTACAAATGCTAGAGGAACCAACTAGGGCCCTTGCACCGCTCGACATGCTGCTCACAAACAGGGAAGAATTGATCAGGGATGTAGAGGTAAATGGCAAGCTAGGCAGTAGTGACCATGACATGGTTGAGTTCAGGATGCTGATTAAAGGAAGGAAGGAAAGAAGCAAAACAAAAACCCTGGACTTCAAAAGAGCAGATTTTGGCTCCCTCAGGGAACTGATGGGCGGGATCCCTTGGGAAGCTAATCTGAAGGGGAAAGGAGTCCAAGAGAGTTGGCTATATTTAAAAAAAAAAACCCTGCTAAGGACACAGGAAGTTGCCATTCCAATTAGGAGAAAGAACAAACATGTGAGGCAGCCAGAATGGCTTAGCTGAGAACTCTGCTCAGAGCTTAAACATAAAAAGGAAGCTTACAGGAAGTGGAAGCTTGGTCAGATGACCAAGGAAGCATATAAAGATATCACTAGGGACTGCAGGGATAAAATCAGAAAGGCCAAAGGACAAATGGAGTTGCGGCTAGCGAGGGATGTAAAAGATAACAAGAAGGGGTTCTACAAGTATGTTAGTAAAAAAAGAGGATCAGGGATGGTGTAGGCCCCTTGCTGAATAGGGCAGGCATCCTTGTGACAGAGGATGAGGAAAAAGCTGAAGTGCTCAATGCATTTTTTTCTTCTGTTTTCACAGGCAGGGTCAGCTCCCAGCCCACTACCATGGGTGTGGCAGATGGGAGAGAAGGAGACAGGCCCTTGGTGACAGAAGGTCAGGTTAGGGACTGCTTAAAGAAGCTGGATGTGCACAGGTCCATGGGGCCGGATGAACTGCATCCAAGGGTGCTAAGGGAATTGGCCGATGAAATAGCAGCACTGCTGGCCATTATCTTTCAAAACTCGTGGAGAATGGGGGAGGTGCCAGAGGACTGGAAAAAAGCAAATGTAGTGCCTATTTTCAAGAAAGGGAAAAAGGAGGATCCAGGGAATTACAGACCAGTCAGCCTCACCTCAATCCCTGGAAAAATTATGGAGCAGATTCTCAAAGAATCCATCCTCAAACACTTAAAGGAAAATAAAGTGATCAGGAACAGTCAGCATGGATTTACAAAGGGTAAATCATGCCTGACCAATCTCATTTCCTTCTATGATCAGATGACTGGTTTTCTGGATGCAGGAAGAACCGTTGATGTGCTATACCTTGAGTTTAGCAAGGCTTTTGATAGTTTCCCACAGCATTCTCATTGGCAAATTAAGGACGTATGGGTTGGATAGGTGGACTATAATGCGGATAGAGAACTGGCTAGATCAACGGTTTCAGCGTGTAGGAATCAATGGTTCCATGTCTAGCTGGCAACCAGTCACGAGTGGTGTGCCCCAGGGGTCGGTCCTGGGGCCGGTTCTGTTCAACATTTTCATCAATGATCTGGATGATGGAATAGACTGCATTCTCAGTAAATTTGCTGATGACACCAAGCTGGAGGGAACGGTAGACACGTTGGAGGGCAAGGACAAGATTCAGGGAGACCTAGATAAATTGGAACAGTGGGCCAATAGAAATCTTATGAGATTCAATAAGGACAAGTGTAAAATCCTGCATGTGGGACAAAAAAACCCTATGCACTGCTACAGGCTGGGAAACATTCAGCTAAGTAGCAGCAGTGTAGAAAAGGACCTGGGGGTCATGGTGGATGGGAAGCTAGATATGAGTCAGCAGTGTGCTCTTGCTGCCAAAAAGGCCAGTGGCATACTGGGCTGCATCAAAAGAAGTATTGCCAGCAGATCAAGGGATGTGATCATTCCCCTCTATTCTGCACTGATGAGGCCACATCTAGAATACTGTGTTCAGTTTTGGGCTCACCACTACAAAAAGGACAGGGACATGCTAGAGAGAGTTCAGAGGAGGGCAACCAAAATGATTAAAGGGCTAGAGCACAAGCCCTATGAGGAAAGACTGAAAGCATTAGGCTTATTTAGTCTGCAGAAGAGAAGACTGAGGGGGGATTTGATAGCAACCTTCAACTACTTGAAGGGATGCTCTAACGAAGATGGAGCTCAACTGTTCTTGGTAGTAACAGAGGACAGAACGAGGACCAATGATCTCAAGTTGTGGTTAGGGAGGTCTAGGCTGGATATTAGAAAAAACTTTTTTACTAGGAGAGTGGTGAAGTCTTGGAATGAGCTGCCGAGTGAGGTGGTGGAGTCTCCATCTTTGGAGGTGTTTAAGGCCTGGCTGGA